>SJYT01082347.1:135800-159629 GCA_006410635.1 Cephalophus harveyi
TCAGACTTTATTTTGGGGGGCTCAAAAATCACTGCAGATGGTGACTGCAGCCATGAAATTCAAAGACGCTTACTCCTTGGAAGAAAAGTTATGACCAACCTAGATAGTATATTCAAAAGCAGAGACATTACTTTGTTGACTAAGGTCCGTCTAGTCAAGGCTATGGTTTTTCCTGTGGTCATGTATGGATGTGAGAGTTGGACTGTGAAGAAGGCTGAGCGCCGAAGAATTGATGCTTTTGAACTATGGTGTTGGAGAAGACTCTTGAGAGTCCCTTGGACTGCAAGGAGATCCAACCAGTCCATTCTGAAGGAGATCAACCCTGGGATTTCTTTGGAAGGAATGATGCTAAGCTGAAACTCCAGTACTTTGGCCACCTCATGCGAAGTGTTGACTCATTGGAAAAGACTCTGATGCCGGGAGGGATTGTGGGCAGGAGATGAAGGGGACGACCGAGGATGAGATGGCTGGATGGCATCACTGACTCGATTGGATGTGAGTCTGAGTGAACTCCGGGAGATGGTGATGAACAGGGAGGCCTGGCATGCTGCGATTCATGGGGTCGCAAAGAGTCAGACACGACTGAGCGACTGAACTGAACTGAACTGAGATGAGCACAATTTCTCAAGTTGTCCTTGTTTTTGATGACTTTGATTGCCTTAGAAATATTGATCAGGCATAGAAGAGAATGGCCCTCAATTGGGATTTCTCTGATCTTTTTCCTCACGATGAGATCTGGGTGAAAGCGTCAGAATCACATTATATCATGGGGACATACTATATGTATAGGTCAGCATTGTAGAGGATGACTAGATGACCTGAAAGAGTTTGTCAGATTCCTCTCCTATAAAGTTGTTCTCCACCCCCTTCCCTTTTCACATCCTACTTTGTGAAAATGAGTTGTTATGCACAGTTTACACTTAAGGAGTGGGGAGTCATGCTTCATCTCCCTGAGAGCAGAGCATCTCCATAAATTATCTGGAATTCTTCTGCTCTTGAGATTTTTCTCTTCTGCACCATTTATTTATCTATTCTTATCAGTATAAACTTGATGGTATGTTTATGATTATATTATAATTTATATTGCTGTTGCTGTTGTTTAGTCACTCAGTTGTGTCTAAATCTTTGCAACATGACTTCTCAGTGCATGGAATTTTTTATGGAGTGGGTTGCCATCTTTCTCCAGGTGATCTTCCTGACTCAAGGATCAAACACCCATCTCTTGTGTCTACTGGACAGGCAGGTGGACTTTTTACCACAAATTTACCTGGGAAACCCATTATTTGTATTATGGTTCACTACTTTTTTTGTAGTTGTTGTGGCTAAAATTGTTCTAGGTTTGGCCGTTAGGTCCTGTGTCTTTTGACATAGCTCCATTATTATGGGGATTAGCTTCTCCCCCAAACTACAGGCAAGATGAGAAGAATAGAGGAGACTAAGATCAGAGGGATATATTTCTTACAGGTGGGATACTGTACTGGTAAAGTCTTTGTCTTTGAGAGTAGGTTTGTTAAAAAGAATATTCTAGGCAGACCACAATTGTTACTTTTTCCCTCTTCCTGCCTCCAGGAGAAATTCCTTGGCTCCTCACTATGAAAAGTCTTAAGAGTTCCTGGAGGTAAAATCCATTGAGATCCTGAAGCAATTTAAGACCACAGAGTTCAGGAATTTCTTTCTCTCAAGCTAGTCCACAAACAACCTTTAGGTATTTTTCAAAATCATCAGTTAAGCTGTCCTTCCAGTTGACTGCATCAGAGACTTTTGCTCTACTTACACAGATCTCATTTGTGACTTTCTGGATTTACATGTCTCTTCAGATTTGTCCCTGGTGGTGATAAAGAATCTGCCTGTAATGTGGAAGACCCAGATTTGATCCCTATGTTGGGGAGATTCTCTAGAGAAGGGAATGGCAACCCACTCCAGTACTCTTGCCTGGAGAATTCCATAGACAGAGGAGCCTGACTACAGTCCATGGGGTCTCAAAGAGTCAGACACAACTAAAGGACTAACATTTTCACTTTCCAGATTTCACAGGGTGGCCGCCCTGGGAATTCAGTTTTTTAATGACTCCAAGAAAAATCATTGATTTTCAACTTGTTCGGTTTGTTTCTTGGGTGATGACATCTATGCTCTTTATCAAGACATGAAATGGAAGACCAGATTTATCATTTTTCCATTGTTTTTTCAGAGGATATTCATCTTCTTTAACAACAATTTTCTCACTATTATATTGAGCAATAAGAAATTAAATTAACACTTTAAATTTCTTGTTATTAAAAATTCTTAATTTTTTTATGTCTTATTTTATCTCCACACCGTTAACATGGTATTTAACCACGTGGTGAGTACATATTAATACTACAGACTCACAAGTGAGTCAATGGATTTTGACGCTTGACATAAGTTTTCTTATCAAAATACCTATTCATATGTTATACTTTTCATCTTACACAATGATCTCATCATCTTATCCATTAAAAACCTTCTCCTATGATATGACTAATCCTACAAGTTATCTAAATATAGAGTACTTTGAAAGCAGTAATCATATAATCATTAAAGAAATAACATTTTTTATTCCTATTGTTGATACATTTTGAGATCATTTCTCAGACTGTAGATTCATTTGGTAGATCAGCATTGTTTTTCTCACATAAAACACAGCTTTATACATCATTAATAATTGCTTATTTCAATTTATTATGAATAAAATGAAACATTTTTCCTTAAATACTTTCTACATATAATGAAGATACAATTTCAAATAGACTACATAATTTCTTTAAATAAAAATTTTAAAATTGGTTCTTATTCTGAAAATGCAAAATAAGTCAATTTTGTTTTTCATTTTTCTCAACATAGAAAGAGGAACAGTTATAAAAGTGAGTAATAAGAGGTTAAAAGCAATTTTTAATTAGGAGATCATTTGATATGAAGAAATGCAGAGAATATATGCATGATTATGTTTGAAGACATTAAAATGTGTAAGAAAAAAGGCTGAAGTAACTTTCATCTTGATACACTTAGCAAACCGTCTAACAGATGTTACTAGATATGCAGTTTCCAATTAGAATTTTTTAAACACAATTAAAGAGGATAACCAGCTCTGTTTTTAATTAGTTAGAAAGCCATTATTTTGGTTGAGTTGTTTTGTTTTGTAAAACTTTACAGCAAGTTATTTTGTGTTATAGGCTAAAGTGACTCTTGTACCATTAGTAGGCCTTTTCCAATTTTAATGATCTAAAAGATGTTCTATGCCCAAACTCTGGGGTTTTCCTTAGTTTCTGATAACTCCCTACATCACCACAACATCCAAACCCAACCCCTACCCTGACCCCCAGGGAATAATGACTGATGGTTTGCTTTGGGATATAGACTACTTATTTCTTGTATTCTGTGTCTTCAAATATTGGTTTTATTCCCATAAATAATTTGGCTCAGGAAAGATGCTAAAGCTGAAACTCCAGTACTTTGACCACCTCATGCGAAGAGTACCCAACCCCTACCCTGACCCCCAGGGAATAATGACTGATGGTTTGCTTTGGGATATAGACTACTTATTTCTTGTATTCTGTGTCTTCAAATATTGGTTTTATTCCCATAAATAATTTGGCTCAGGAAAGATGCTAAAGCTGAAACTCCAGTACTTTGACCACCTCATGCGAAGAGTTGACTCATTGGAAAAGACTCTGATACTGGGAGGGATTGGGGACAGGAGGAGAAGGGGACAACCGAGGATGAGATGGCTGGATGGCATCACGAACTGGATGGACGTGAGTCTGAGTGAACTCTGAGGGATGGTAATGAACAGGGAGGCCTGGCGTGCTGCAATTCATGGGGTCGCAAAGAGTCGGACACGACTGAGCGACTGAACTTAACTGAATCTTAACCAACTTTTACCTCTTTTCTTTCATATGAAAAATGTTAGTTTCCAAATGGTTGCTTTTGAATATCTTTTTTGTTAAATGCAGAATGATTTAAAGAGGATTAAATCTTGGCTTTTTACACTCATGTTCACCAAGTATGAAAATACTGTTTCTCAAACTTTGAAAAACAAAAGCAAAAACTATTACTTTTCTGGTATTTTTGCTTCTTTGTTTTTCTCTATTCCTCTCCCCAAATAGATCTATTTCTACCACTTTGAAAAATTTTGAAACAAATAAAATTGTAAAGTGTCCTGAGAAATACAGTAGAGAAAAGTTGTTTTCTCAAACTGAGTTGCTACTCTCTGGACCATGCTGTGTTATGCTTAGTTGCTCAGTCATATCTGACTCTTTGCCACCCCGTGGGCTGTAGCCAGCTAGGCGGCTCTGTCCATGGGGATTCTCCAGGCAAGAACACTGCAGTGGGTTGCCATGTCCTCCTCCAGGAGATCTTCTCAACCCACGGATTGACCCAGGTCCCTGGCATTGCAGGCAGATTCTTTACCATCTGAATCACCAGAGAAGTCCAAGAATACTGGAGTGGGTAGCCTATCCCTTCTCCAGGGGATCATCCTGACCTAGGAATCGAACAGGGATTTCCTGCATTGTAAGCGGATCCTTTACCAGCTGAGCTACCAGGGAAGCCCGCTCGCTGAGCTGCTGCTGCTGCTAAGTCACTTCAGTCGTGTCCGACTCTGTGCGACCCCATAGACGGCAGCCCACAGGGCTCCCCCATCCCTGGGATTCTCCAGGCAAGAACACTGGAGTGAGTTGCGATTTCCTTCTCCAGTGCGTGAAAGTGAAGTCGCTCAGCCGTGTCCGACCCTTAGTGACCCCGTGGGCTGCAGCCTACCAGGCTCCTCCGTCCATGGGATTTTCCAGGCAAGAGTACTGGAGTGGGGTGCCAATGCCTTCTCTGACTTTCTGGGCAGCTGTGGTTTTTTTGACTAAAATTCATCATGCAGTTCTAGTGGGTGTGAGGAGGGGGTGGTTTCCATTTAACAAGTAATTCTCAGACACCACCTGGGTGTCCTTCACTTCAACTCGTTTCTGGCACTCATTTCCCCCCAGCATCAGATTCCACAGGTTGATGCTATAGCTTGAGGACTTAATCCTATGAGACTGTCTCCCATGCACACACACGCATTTCTGAAGCCAGTTGCAAATCCAGGTTATTACTTGTTCTTCTGGCTGCTGGGCAAAAAGAGATTCCAATTACCACATCCTGGAATTCCATTAATTTGCTAGAGGGTGTCAAAGAACTGAAGAAATATTTTACTTTATAGATTATGTAGACATGCATAATTAAATTGTTAGCCATTGGTGCTTAATTCAACCTCCAGCCCCTCACTCTCCTTGGGAGGTCAGGGGTGGGGGTTGAAAATACCAAGCTTCTATTCCTGATTGGTTCCCTGGACTAGGAAATGGCAACCCACTTCAGTATTCTTGCTTGGAAAATCCCATGAACAGAGGAGCCTGGTGTACTGCCATCCAGTGGGATCACAAAGAGTCAGACACAGTTGAGTACTAAGCACACACAGACACATTCCTGATTGATTCCCCTGGCAACTAGCCCCCATCCTTGGTGCTTTTCAAAAGTAACCATATCATCATAAGCACAGTAGTGATGGAAAAGGGATTGTTGCAAATAACAAGACACTCTGATTTTTATGTCTTTGAAGTGATTTTAGTAACCAAGAACAAACATTATAACAAAAGGTACTCTCATTGCTCTTATCATTTAAAACTTCTAAGAGTCTTGGGATCTGTGAGTCAGGAACCATAGATGAAGATCAAATATATATATCAGAAATATATATTTGGCCATCTGGATGACCAAATATATGTTTCTTATGAATTACAATAGGGCATTGACCATTGGAACAAATTGTAGCTTGCTATAGACTTTAATTTGCTGCTTTATCATGCTAAGTCTTGACTTCTAAAACAACACCTTAACTTCTTCTGAATTCATATATATATATATATATGTATATTTGGCTTACTTATTAATGACATTTTGTTCATTATTTCTTACATAATGTGTTCAGTGTTGGAAAGTAACAGAATATGGAACCCCAGAATATGCCACCCCAAAATATGCAGCTTTGACATAATGAGTATTTTGAGTTGAAGTTCTTCTCAATAGAGAAGAAACAGATTTAAGAAAAGCTTTCTGAACTTTCCCTATTTGTCTACAATTAAGGCATGCATTTGTAAAAGTGTCCCCACCCCCTCTATCAGAAGGACACAAGTTAGTCACTGAGACAATTCTAAATCCTTATCAGCCCATGAGGGTGTCAGAGTACTCTACATAATGAAGACTATCAGCCCTTATCTACTGTTTCCCCTGGTGGACTTCCCTGGTGGCTCAGAAGGTAAAGCATCAGCCTACAATGCAGGAAACCTGGGTTTGACCCCTGGATTGGGAAGATACTCTGGAGAAGGAAATGGCAACCCACTCCAGTACTCTTGCCTGGAAAACCCCATGGATGGAGGAACCTGGTAGGCTACAGTCCACAGGGTCGCAAAGAGTCAGACACAACTGAACAACTTCACTTTTTACTGCTTCCCCATGTATTTACCTTTCCATAATTTCCTTCCCAAGAAACTCAAAGTCCTTTTCCTTCACCCTGTCATTTATCTTCAAATTTATTGGGTTTTTTGTAAAGATGAGACCAGGTTCTAATCATCTGTTTTAGTCTACTCAGGTTGCTAAACCATGTAGCAGTAGTGTAGCCACTCAGTCATGTCTGACTCTATGTGACCTCCCAGACTGTAGCCCGCCAGGCTCCTCTGTCCATGGGATTCTCCAGGCAAGAATACTGGAGTGCCTGCTGTCCCTTTCTCAACCCAGGGATCTTCCCAACCCAGGGACTGAACCTGGATCTCCTGCACTGCAGGCAAATTCTCTCTGATCTACAGGGAAAAAAACCATAGACCAGGTTAAATAAAAACAGAAATTTATTTCTCACAGTTCTGAAAGCTAAGAAGTCCCAGACTGATGCCCTTAAGACTGTGCTTCCCTAAAAGACAGTGAGAAGTTTTATAGCAGTTGTTCAGAGAAGGTGTCATCAGCTCCTCGACATTCTTCTGATGGGTTGGTGGTAAGGTAAGTAGGAGTCAGCATCACTGATCTTCAGATCCAACTGGTCTGGAATCTATATGCTTATAGGTAGCAAGTCCTGTCCTGTGTTAGTTGCTCAGTTGTGTCTGACTCTTTGTGACTCCATGGACTGTAGCCCACCAGACTCCTCTGTCCATGGAATTCTCCAGGCCTGTAGGCAGCATACCAATACTAATTGTTAACTTCCCCCAACTGGAGGGGGTTTCAGTATCTTCAAAATAGCTCAAAGATATAGTTGTGTGTATCCCTTGATGAGGAAATAGGACCTTGCCTCAAGGCTGTCCTTGACTGTTTCTCCTTCCCTTCCCTAACAACTGTTTGAATCTGTGCATTTGAACTTTGGGAAGGTCATGGAGGTTGAACGAAGGCTGTTCCTGTAATCAAAGAAATGGGAGACACAGAAAGACTTGTGCCCAGGACCCCCACAGGGCCCTTCCTGGTATCAGTGAGAGGCTACTTCGTGGTTCATATATAGTCATCTTTTTGCTGTCTTCGCATGAGAAAAGGGTGAGGAATCTCTCTGAGCTGTCTTTTAGAAGGATACTAATCCTATTCATGAGGTCTCTGCTCTTATGAATGAATCTCCTCCACAGGACCCCACTTGTAAATACCATAACCTTGAGGATTATGTTTTAACATATGCATTTTGGGAGGACACAAGGATCTACAGAAACACACTCATCACTATATGCTCCCATGTGTATGTGTGATGTCTCTGTTAATAAATCTTTTTTTCCTCTTGTTATTTAACCTTTAATGAGTCTGATTTACAGAGTCCCAGCCAATGAGCCCAGGCTGGGTAGAGGGAAAACAATTATTCCCCCTCCCTTGCAATCTTATCATGTATTATTTCAGTTAATCATTATGAAAACATGATAGATGTCATTATCTTCATTGTCTAGAAACAATGGAAAGGTTAAGAAATTTATCCAAGGAAGTGTAATCAGTGACGAGTCAGTAGCCAATGTAAGGGTAAATGCAAATAGGAAAAAAAAAAAATTAACAAAAAGACATACTATAAGATCCAGAGAATCATCTCTTTTTGAAATATATCTATTAAAAAAAGACAGCGTCACTATCTACCAGTTTCTGTGGAAGAATAGGAACCTAACTTTGGGGTCTGCCTCACTTGAAAACTACTTCCCCTCATAAAGACATGACAAAGTTATTGCTCCTTTGGATTAAGCCAGTTAGTTAGCACACATGTTGAATTACCTGTTGAATTTAGAATAAACCATGTATGACAAATGGTGTTACTAAGTCCTCTTATGTGAGGACTAGTTTTTGTTTATCTTGAAAAGCAAAAGCAAAAGTTGCTCAGTTGTGTCCCACTCTGCAACCCTATGGACTGTACAGTCCATGGAATTCTCCAGGCCAGAATACTGGAGTGGGTAGCTGTCACGGGAGTGTATGCTCCTCAGTTTTTGTCTCATCACAACAAAGATTTGGAGTGACGGACATTAAAGCCCCCTCGGCGTGTTACAGCTCTCGGGTCTTGGACAAACAGTGTTATAGCTCTCAGGTCTCAAACGGACTATGTTATAGCTCTTAGACAAATCAGTGTTACAGCTCTATTTTATTTAGAAGATAGCAGGAAAATTCATCTTCGAGGTGTGAGGACATGTCGATCCAAAGACAGGAAGAGAAGAGCACCCCAGCATGCGAGAGACACAGAGAGAGAGATAGCTTTGACTCCTCTTTTTATATGCCCCCCCACTCCCCCCGGGCCTGTCCTATGTAAATTGAGCCAGCCAGGAGTGTTGTTTGTTTTACCTGAAGTCCTCACTCCGGTCTTCAGACCTTCCTTTGTTCTATTTTCACAGGCTTTTCCCTCCCTTGTCTTTTAGCCACCGCCATGTTGGACTCCTTTTCCCTATTCTAATGACCTAATCGTAGCCTTTCCCTTCTCCAGGGGATCTTCCTAACCCAGGGATTGGACCCAGGTCTCCAGCATTGCAGGTGGATCATTTACCAGCTGAGCCACCAGGGAAGTCCAAGAATACTGGGGTGGGTAGCCTATCCATTCTCCAGGGGATCTTCCAGACCCAGGAATCAAACCAGGGTCTCGCGCATTGCAGGCAGATTCTTTACCAGCTGAGCTACCAGGGAAGCCATTTTTGTTTATCTTAAGGACACATACATAATAGTGTGTATCTTCTTGGTTACATAACATGGTGAAATGTCTGTTTTTGCAATCTGTGATGCACAATACATTCTAGATTGATGCTTGTTCAATGATAAAACGTTTGTCTTTTTCTTATACTTTAGGAGAGAGGATTACTGGGTCAGGAGAAGATTATTTTTAGATATGTTCCTTCAATTGCATTCATTATTGATGCTGACAATATTAAACAACATGCTTTCAAAAAGCAGGAACTGCTAAGACATAACCTTAATTGCTTTTGTTCTTGAAAAGGGCTGATCAAGAAGAACCACCATATATTCTGAAGTACAGCCTACTTCTATACTCCTCATGAATCACTCAACACTCATGGAGAGCTCCTTTGTTTAGCTGGCTTCATCAAACCCCAGGCTCACTTCCTTTTCTTTGTCACATTCCTTGTTAATGAATGTTCTCCCTATTGCAACAGCTTTAACAAAATCACCTCTTTAATTTGCATTTTGTATTTAATAATGTATGTTTTGTATTTAATAATGCTAATACAGTGTATTTTGCATTTAATAATGTTACTAATTTAATACAATGCATTTTTTATTTAATAATGCTAATCTTTTACCAACCCCTTGGATAGTTGTGCTGTCATCATTTTGGCTTTTTTTTTTCTTTCTGAATTTTGTCAGTTTGTCTGGGCCAGCAGTTTGCTGTCTTTCCCCTTCAGAGGTAATTGAGACAAGCTTAAAAGTTAACTTGCTGTCTTGACTCTTATTTTAATTTTACTTCTTTCTGTTGTGGAAATTAATGAAGACCACTCAAAGGAGGACATGCAAAGGTTATTTATTTAGAATTTGCTATAGCAAGGGTCAGTCACACCTTGCATTAGCAAAGACTTAAGGCATGTAAAAGAATGTGAACACTTTAAAACTGGAAGGAAAGGAAGCACCAGGTATGCACTGATTGGAGGTAACTTGCTTTAGAAAGCTGAGGAAAGATGACTACAAGTGGTGTGTCTTGTCTGTTTTTTTTTCCGTGGGAATATTTTTGCCTTTTTCCAGTTGGCCCTAAGTTTGGAAAGAGTGTAGGGAATGTGTCAGTTATTCATCAAATCCTGACAATTGCTGCAGAAGTGGTGATGATTTGGCTTCTGGCACTAGTTGCTGAAGATTTTAGGTCAAATTTCTAGTTTCCTTTACAATCTGACCATTGCCTGTTTGTATATTGTCTGTAACAGTTAATGTCATTGCCATTCTTCCTGTCACCTAGGCCCAAGACAATAGAGTCCCCTAAGTATTTTTGTTATAATATTCATATTTTCAGTTTTACCTTTTAAAAAATCTTTCACCTTTATCTATTATGTAGTCCTGAACTACAAACTATGAAACCACAGTACTTTTTCCACTGCCACATCTTTGATTCAGGTCTTTATTTCTTCATCTAGAAGAGGAGCTGGTGTTCTCATTGGTGATTTCTCTCAGTATCTCACTCTCTGCACAGTCATTAACTAAATAAAATTTTATTTTAAATTCTTCACCACCAACCCCAAACAGTCATTCTTCCTTCTTCCTGTGGCATAGCTGTCAATTCTGTGCATACTCAGACAACCTACCTTCCTTGTACATAAAATCAGTAAACTATATTTACTAAATGAATAATATTGAAAAAAAATGAATTAACCCTATAGATCCCCCTTTCACTCTCTCCACAAATCAGTCATTTTTGTTCTGTTCAAAGTTTTTATTGAATAAAATGTGAGTGGATTTGAAGTTTTAAATTTTGCAATGTTATAAATGTTTCCCTAAGATTAACCTTTTACTGAACTTATTGACATTTACATTTTTAGATGCAAATAATTCCAGATAAATAAAATGTTTTCTCTAAATAGTTGAGTATCCCTGGTGTAAAATAATTACCATAGCTGTGTCCTGTTGCTGGGATTCCTGGAGCCCAAGGTGATCATTCTGAAGTATTTCTCCAGGGCTGCCTGTCAGTCATCCCAGTGACGCCATTGACAGCAAGAGTCCTGTTATTATCATGGCAAAGAAAGGGCAACTACCATGCTGTCTCTATTTAGTAGCACCCCAGGAACACTGCCCTCACCTCAGCAAGGTTTCATTTAATAAATTACACTTGTAGTGCACCGGATCCTATCACAGGATTCTCTCTCTCTCTCTAAACCCCAAACAGTCATTCTTCCTTCTTCCTGTGGCATAGCTGTCAATTCTGTGCATACTCAGACAACCTACCTTCCTTGTACATAAAATCAGTAAACTATATTTACTAAATGAATAATATTGAAAAAAAATGAATTAACCCTATAGATCCCCCTTTCACTCTCTCCACAAATCAGTCATTTTTGTCCTGTTCAAAGTTTTTATTGAATAAAATGTGAGTGGATTTGAAGTTTTAAATTTTGCAATGTTATAAATGTTTCCCTAAGATTAACCTTTTACTGAACTTATTGACATTTACATTTTTAGATGCAAATAATTCCAGATAAATAAAATGTTTTCTCTAAATAGTTGAGTATCCCTGGTGTAAAATAATTACCATAGCTGTGTCCTGTTGCTGGGATTCCTGGAGCCCAAGGTGATCATTCTGAAGTATTTCTCCAGGGCTGCCTGTCAGTCATCCCAGTGACGCCATTGACAGCAAGAGTCCTGTTATTATCATGGCAAAGAAAGGGCAACTACCATGCTGTCTCTATTTAGTAGCACCCCAGGAACACTGCCCTCACCTCAGCAAGGTTTCATTTAATAAATTACACTTGTAGTGCACCGGATCCTATCACAGGATTCTCTCTCTCTCTCTCTTTCTTTTTCTGTTTCCCCTTCCTTCTTATTTTTCTTTTTAAATTCAATAGTACACCTTCAAAATACCTGTTACAACTTACAGTGTAAATTACAGAGCATGCTCAGCCCTTTTACAAATTGCATAAACTTTAGGTTTTGATTTCAATTTAAAAGTAAAATATGTTGATTAAAAACATCTTCAATTAAGACTATCCTTATAGAAAAATTAAATAATTATATGCAAATCAACTAAGCTAAACCATCAGCTAAAATCATGTTTGTATTCTTTTCTATACATAAATTGAGGTAAGCTGGTAGGGAATTCTCCTATTGAATTTTTACAAATATTTTATTGAAGTACAGTTGCTTTCCAATGTTTTGTAGTTTCTACTGTACAGCAAAATGAATTAGCTATCCATATGCTATGCACATATCCCCAACCTTTTGGACTTCCTTCCCATCGAGGTCGCCACAGTGTATTAAGTAGAATCCCCTGTGCTATACAGTAGGTTCTCATTAGTTATCTATTTTATACATAGTAGTAAAAGCTACCTCAACATAAAAAGGCCATGAAAAACACACAGCAAACATTCTCAATGGTGAAAATCTCCCATTGCATTCTCTGTTTAGTAAGATCATAAGCTATTTCCTCCTTATCCTGAATCCTACCATAATACTTTGGAAGTAGCATATATGGCAACAAGTCATTTTTAATTAAGTTTAATTACACATAACTCTCAGTGCTGTGAATCTTTGTGTGAGACACATTAGATCTTGATGTAATCACTGAAGGCCCAATAATGTGAATGGTGAAAAAGTTGGGAAAGTTGTTAGCCAGTCGTGTGCAACTCTTTGTGATCTCATGAACTGTAACCCGCCAGGCTCCTCTGTCCATGGAATTCTCCAGGCAACAGTACTGGAGTGAGTAGTCATTCCCTTCTCCAGGGAATCTTCTCGATCCAGGAGTTGATCCTAGGTATCCTACATTGCAGTCAGGCTCTTTACCATCTGAGCTATTAGAGATCTGAATGGTAGGATTTTATAACTCCCAGTACTTATCTTGGTCATTTTAAGATTTAATCCTGGTCAATTTTGCAGTGGTGGTGGGAGGAGGTTTGTATGGCTAGAAGGACTCAACGCATACCTGTGTGAACAGTTCTGGAAGCATCTCCTGATTCTATACAACACATCACAGGGTGGGTATCCCTCCTGTTCCAGAACACTTTGCCTCTATCACACCACTGTTCACATCAATTCATCTTTCTCCCCTAGCTGTCTGTTGTTCCTTGAATAAAAGACTTTTTTTTGGTCCTTATTTACAGTATTTGTAGGGGGAAGGAAATGGCAACCTGCCCCAACATTCTTGCTTAGAGAATTGAGTGGACAGAGGAGCCTGGTGGGCTGCTGTCCATAGGGTCAAACAGAGTCAGACATGACTGAAGTGACTTAGCATGCATGCATCCATCAGAGAAGGAATTGGCAACCAACTCCGGTATTCTTGCCTGGAGAATCCCAGCGACAGAGGAGCCTGGTGGGCTGCTATCTATGGGGTTGCACAGAGTAGGACACGACTGAAGCAACTTAGCAGCAGCAGCAGCATGGTATTTATATGTCAGCTATAAAATGAATTAACTAATTAAAATTAATAGTAGTCAATACTTAGTATATAATGTGACAAAGCATTAAAGTACTTTCAATAACTCATATTACATATTACAATTTTCAAAAACAAAAGTTAATTCATATGGAATATAGGTTAGATATAAGATTTTGCTTATATTTCTTCTCCATTGCTCATGTCTCTCATTTTTATAACTAATAGCATTAAAGAAAACAAAATATTTAAGAGCATTTGAGTTTCCACTTTCAAGAAGAAAAAAAAAAAACACTGAAAGAACATAGTTTGGATATTTTTGTTTGCAATACTGGGAATGTTAGCTCTAATCTGTCTCTAAAAAGAAAACTACAGGCCAATATCACTGATGAACATAGATGCAAAAATCTTTAACAAAATTCTAGCAATCAGAATCCAAAAACACATTAAAAAGATCATACACCATGACCAAGTGTATCCTTGCACCAGGGATGCAAGGATTCTTCAATGTCCTCAAATCAATCAATGCAATACACCACATTAACAAATTGAAAAATAAAAGCCATATGATTATCTCAATAGATTCAGAAAAAGCTTTTGACAAAATTCAACATCCATTTATGATAAAAACTCTCCAGAATGCAGGAATAGAAGGAACATACCTCAACACAATAAAAGCTGTATATGACAAAACCACAGAAACATTATCCTTAATGGTGAAAAATTGAAAGCATTTTCCCTAAAGTCAGGAACAAGACAAGGGTGCCCACTTTCACCACTACTATTCAACATAGTTTTGGAAGTTTTGGCCACAGCAATCAGAGCAGAAAAACAAATAAAAGGAATCCAAATTGGAAAAGAAGAAGTAAAACTCTCACTGTTTGCAGATGACATGGCCCTCTACATAAAAAACCCTAAAGACTCCACCAGAAAATTACTAGAGCTAACAATGAATATAGTAAAGTTGCGGGATATAAAATCAACACACAGAAACCCCTTGCATTCCTATACACTAATAATGAGTAAACAGAAAGAGAAATTAAGGAAACAATTCCATTCACCATTGCAATGAAAAGAATAAAATGCTTAGGAATACATCTACCTAAAGAAACTGAAGACCTATATATGGAAAACTATAAAACACTGGTGAAAGAAATCAAAGAGGACACTAATAGATGGAGAAATATACCATATTCATGGATTGGAAGAATCAATATAGTGAAAATGAGTATACTACCCAAAACAATCTACAGATTCAATGCAATCCCTATCAAGCTACCAACAGTTTTTTTTTTTCACAGAGGGAGAAAAAATAATTTCACACTTTGTATGGGTATACAAAAAACCTTGAATAGCCAAAACAATCTTGAGAAAGAAGAATGGAACTGGAGGAATCAACCTGCCTGACTTCAGGCTCTACTACAAAGCCACAGTCATCAAGGCAGTAAGTACTGGCACAAAAAAGAAATATAGATTAATGGAACAAAAGAGAAAACCCAGAGGTAAATCCATGTACCTATGGACAACTTATCTTTGACAAAAGAGGCAAGAATATACAATGGAGAAAAGATAATCCTTTTAACAAGTGGTGCTGGGAAAACTGGTCAACCACTTGTAAAAGAATGAAACTAGAACACTTTCTAACACCATACACAAAAATAAACTTAAAATGGATTAAAGATCTAAATGTAAGACCAGAAACTATAAAACTTCTAGAGGAGAACGTAGGCAGAATACTCTCCAACATAAATCACAGCAGGATCCTCTATGACCCACCTCCCAGAATACTGGAAATAAAAGCAAAAATAAACAAATAGGACCTAATTAAAATTAAAAGCTTCTGAACAACAAAGGAAAGTATAAGCAAGATGAAAAGACAGCCTTCAGAATGGGAGAAAATAATAGCAAATGAAGCAACTCAGAAAGAACTAATCTCAAAAATATATAAGCAACTCCTGCAGCTCAATTCCAGAAAAATAAACTACTGAATCAAAAAATGGGCCAAAGAACTAAACAGACATTTCTCAAAAGAAGACATACAGATGGCTAACAAACACATGAAAAGATGCTCAACATCACTTATTATCAGAGAAATGCAAATCAAAACCACAATGAGGTACCATTTCACTCCAGTCAGAATGGCTGTGATCCAAAAGTCTACGAGCAATAAATGTTGGAGAGGGTGTGGAGAAAAGGGAACCCTCTTACACTGTTGGTGGAAATGCAAACTAGTTGAGCCACTATGGAGAACAGTGTGGAGATTCCTTAAAAAACTGGAACTAGAACTGCCATATGACCCAGCAATCCCACTGCTGGGCATACACACTGAGGAAACAAGAATTGAAAGAGACACATGTACCCCAATGTTCATCACAGCACTGTTTATAATAGCCAGGACATGGAAGCAACCTAGATGTCCATCAGCAGATGAATGGATAAGAAAGCTGTGGTACATATACACAATGGAGTATTACTCAGCCATTAAAAAGAATACATTTGAATCAGTTCTAATGAGGTGGATGAAACTAGAGCATATTTTACAGAGTGAAAATTAAAGTGAAGTTGCTCAGTCGTGTCCGACTCTTTGCGAACCTGTGGATTGTAACCTACCAGGCTCCTCCATCCATGGGATTCTCCAGGCAAGAATACTGAAGTGGGTTGCCATTTCCTTCTCCAGGGGATCTTCCCGACCCAGGAATTGAACCCAGGTCTCCCTCCTCACAGGCAGACGATTTAACCTCTGAGTCACCAGGGAAGCATACAAAGTGAAGTAAGCCAGAGAGAAAAACAGCAATACACTATACTAACGCATATATGTGGAATTTAGAAAGATGGTAACGATAATCCTGTATGTGAGACAACAAGAGACACAGATGTATAGAACAGTCCAGGTTCAATGCAGGATACAGGATGCTTGGGGCTGGTCCACAGGGATGACCCAGAGGGGTCATCCCCCAGAGGGATGGTATGAGGATGGAGGTGGGAGGGGGGTTCAGGATGGGGAACATGTGTACACCTGTGGTGGATTCATGGTGGTGTATGGCAAAACCACTACAATATTGTAAAGTAATTAGTCTCCAATTAAAATAAATTGATTTTAATTAAATAAATAAATAAATAAAATGAGCTAGTGGAGAACAGTGTGGAGATTCCTTAAAAAACTGGAAATAGAACTGTCATATGACCCAGCAATCCCACTGCTGGACATATGCACCGAGGAAACCAGAATTGAAAGAGACACATGCACCCCAATATTCATTGCAGCGCTGTTTATAATAGCCAGGACATGGAAGCAACCTAGATGTCCATCAGCAGACGAATGGATAAGAAAGTTGTGGTACATATACACAATGGAGTATTACTCAGCCATTAAAAAGAATATATTTGAATCAGTTCTAATGAGGTGGATGAAACTGGAGCCTATTATACAGAGTGAAGTAAGCCAGAGAGAAAAATACCAATACAGTAAACTAACACATATATATGGAATTTAGAAAGATGGTAACAATAACCCTGTATGTGAAACAGCAAAAGAGACACAGATGTATAGAACAGTCTTTTGGACTCTGTGGGAGAGGGCAAGGGTGGAATTATTTGAGAGAGTTGCATTGAAACATGTATATTATCATATGTGAAGCGAATCACCAGTCCAGGTTCGATGCATGATACAGGATGCTCGGGGCTGGTGCACTGGGATGACTCAGAGGGATGGTATAGGGAGAGAGGTGGGAGGGGGGTTCAGGATGCGAAATGCATGTACACCCGTGGTGGATTCATGTCAGTGTATGGCAAAACCAATACAATATTGTAAAGTATTTAGCCTCCAATTAAAATAAGTAAATTTTTACTAAAAAAAAATTTTTTTTGAATAGAGAAAAAAATAAAATAAACCAGTGGATAATGATGAACAGCGAACTGAGCCTAACCAAGTGAGTATTTCTAGGTAGATATTAGATGATAGGAAGATGGAGAAAATTAGAATATGGGAGTAAAAAGTCTAGGTAAAAGGCTGGGATCTATAAATCACTTGGTACTGCTGAAATATAGATGTTGAAGCTAGTTAAGATAGCTGAAGTTTGGAAGTCAACAGAGGTCAGATATAAAAGGGCTTTGCGTTAGTTTCCTAATTCTTTGCATTCCATTTGTATGTTCTCATACCTTCCATGTACAGGAATTTGGGCATGGCTTAGTCGATACCTCTACTCAAGAGTATCTCATAAGTCTGCAGTCAAGGGGCTAAGTTGAGGGTCCCAGCTGAGTGTTGGAATCCTCTTCCTAGAACATGTTTGTTAGGCAAAATTCACTTTCCTTCCAGCAGTAAAGTTCATGATGGCTTTCTTCTTCAAAGCCAGCAGAAGAGCCAGCACCCCTTTAAAAAAAAAAAAACAAAACTTTCACCTGATTAATTCAGGCCCATCCCCAGGCAATTTCCTACTGGCATGTAGTATAACTTAATCATAAGAGTGACGTCTGTAACATTGATAAGTCAAGGGAAGGATATTATGCAGGCCAGAACTTAGCAGTTTAGGGCCCCTGTTAGAAATCTGCCTACCACATCATTGCACATTGTGTAAAGGAGCTTGTCGTCTCTCCTGAGTAATGGAGAGTCACTGAAAGGTTATGAGAAATGTAATAGTAAAAACATATTGTTTTATCTGTGAATCGGTGATGTGGATGACAGATTTTAGAGGGCATGTAGTTTTGCCAATATCTAAGTGAAAGATGGTGATGGGGCAGTGGGACTGAAGAGTACCACCATCCACCTTTAATTCACATCAGAAACCTAGACTTCACCCCTGAGTTATCTATTTGCTTTATTTTCCACATCCTAGCCATCAGCAAGCTGTATCAACTATAACTTCCTAATAGTAAGAGAACATGTAACTTTTCTCCATAGCTATCACCTAGCCTAAGTCATCATCATCAATGTAATTCATTCTCTATATCTTTTAAAATATAGCTTAGATTTATGTTACTACCCTTCTCAGACCTTTCAATGGTTTTTCATTGCATTTAAAATAAACTAAAACTCTTCATCTTATCTCATTGGATTCTTTCCTCTGCTTATCTTTTAGATGTAATGATAGGCTCTGAAACCACCCTGTTTCAGCTAAAGGCCCTTTGTTTGTATAATCTAACTGTTCATCACTCTGAGATATTTGCTGCTGCTGTTCCTTCAGCTTAGACTTCACTTCCTCCAGATATTTGTAGCTGGCTCCCTCACATCATCCAGGTCTCAGGTTAAATGTCATTTTGATAAAGAGATAAGTGAGTCATTCTCAGTCATAGTACCTTATTTTATTATCTTCTTGGTTTCAGAAAAGGCAGAGGAACCAGAGATCAAATTGCCAACATCTTCTGGATCATTGAAAAAGCAAGAGAGTTCCAGAAAACTACCTACTTCTGCTTTATTGACTATGCTAAAGCCTTTGAATGTGTGGATCACAATAAACTGTCGAAAATTCTGAAAGAGATGGGAATACCAGACCACCAGACCTGCCCCTTGAAAAACCTGTATGTAGGTTAGGAAGCAAAAGTTAGAACTGGGCATGGAACAACAGACTGGTTACAAACAGGAAAAGGAGTGTCAAGGCTGTATATTGTCACCCTGCTTATTTAACTTATATGCAGAATACATCATGAGAAATGTTGGGCTGGAAGAAGCACAAGCTGGAATCAAGATTGCCAAGAAAAATATCAATAACCTCAGATATGCAGATGAAACCACACTTATGGCAGAAAGTGAAGAGGAACTAAAGAGCCTCTTGATGAAAGTGAAAGAGGAGAGTGAAAAAGTTGGCTTAAAGCTCAACATTCAGAAAACGAAGATCATAGCATCCGGTCCCATCACGTCATGGGAAATAGATGAGGAAACAGTGGAAACAGTGGCAGACTTTATTTTGGGGGGCTCCAAAATCACTGCAAATGGTGACTGCAGCCATGAAATTAAAAGACGCTTACTCCTTGGATGAAAAGTTATGACCAACCTAGATAGCATATTGAAAAGCAGAGACGTTACTTTGCCAACAAAGGTTCGTCTAGTGAAGGCTATGGTTTTCCCAATAGTCATGTATGGATGTGAGAGTTGGACTGTGAAGAAAGCTGAGTGCCAAAGAATTAATGCTTTTGAACTGTGGTGTTGGAGAAGACTCTTGCGAGTCCCTTGGACTGCAAGGAGATCCAACCAGTCCATTCTAAAGGAGAGCAGTCCTGGGTGTTCTTTGAAAGGACTGATACTAAAGCCGAAACTCCAATACTTTGGCCACCTCATGTGAAGAACTGACTCATTGGAAAAGACTCTGATGCTGGGAGGGATTGGGAGCAGGAGGTGAAGGAGACAACAGAGGATGTGATGGCTGGATGGCATCACCGACGCAATGGACATGAGTTTGAATGAACTCCGAGAATTGGTGATGGATAGGGAGGGCTTGCGTGCTCTGATTCATGGGGTCGCAGAGTCGGACACGATTGAGCGACTGAACTGAACTGAACTGAAAGGATTCACATACAGATTAATTTATTTGTTTATAATTTGCCTCTCTCCCTAAAAGGAAGTTTCAAGATCCCATCCTTTTCACTCATTGTCTCTAATGTACAGACATAAAGCTGATACATAACAGATGTTTAACAGGTATCTATTAAACCAGTATATGCATTTGAAGAAAATCTGAACTCATTTGGACTTAATGATTAATTGAATATGATTGACAATGGAAATGAAACATGTAGACCTTAGCTTTTTAATTTGAGCCACTGAGATTAAAAAAAAAAAAATACACAAAAAGGAGTAGAATTTGGACAGAAGATAAGCATATCGTCTAAACAGAAAGACAATAAATGAGATGTGTAAGAAAACCTTTTAAATAGATTGACAAAGTTTTAGGAAGGAAATGGATCAACAATATTCAGTAATCAGGATATTACAGCACAGCCATTCCATTCAATGTGAAGAACCTGCTGGTGACTTTAGGGAGAGGAATTTCTTTGTCTTCTGCAGGAGTAAGTGAAAAACTGGGGAAATGCCAAGTATCTCAAATACTAGTCATTTAAATAAGCAATCACTGATATGTAGGAGTTAATGTCAGAGAGACATACCTCTGTCTGTAAGGACAAACATGTTTAAACCATTCTCCTTGGTTTAACGAAAGAGCAATTCTAACTATTCAACGATTGAGGAGTGATTTTTGCTCTTGCTGAGAGTGGGTAGATATTTTCTCTGAATTTTTCAGGCCCGGCATGTTTTCCTCCAAATGTTTTTCTTGCCTTTTTGAAAGGCCATGTTTATTTAAAGGAAAAACTAATCTGTCTGTGCCTGATGCTTTTCCATTTAGCTCAGCCATTTTTTTTTCTTAAGAATTACATTCTGATCAAGTGATGTCATTGATTGTCAATAGTGAAAGTCACACTCACCTAGCAAAAAATCTCCTGACCCTTCCAAAAGACATGCACTCAGTTTGAGATGGCCACCCCAGGGAGTCTGCCTGATGTTATGGGCTTGGGAAAAGCAAGACAGAGTGCTGTGTCCTTTTACTGCTGCTGCTGCTGCTGCTAAGTCACTTCAGTCGTGTCCGATTCTGTGCGACCCCATATACGGCAGCCCACCAGGCCCCCATCCCTGGGATTCTCCAGGCAAGAACACTGGAGTGGGTTGCCATTTCCTTCTCCACTAGAGGCGAGCAATGGAACATGAGGCAGCACTGGAGATTAACCCTCTGCCAGGGCTCTGTGTAAACCCCTAGTCTATCATTCATTTGGCAGCTTTTTCCTGAAAGTTTGTGTGTTTCAGCTTTTTTTCTTAAGCACCACTGATCTAGCGACACCGTGAGATATTGAGACACAAAACAAAAACGAGGAAGAGAAATTAGTGGAGTGTTTGAATCAGACCAAAGGCACTCACCACTCCCCCATGTGAATTTGCACCCTGCACATTAAGGAAAATCCTGTGCAGAGGACAATGAGGCTGCCGAGTCCTGGATTATACAGAAACGAGGATAGTGGATTGTGGATTTGGATGAAGTCTTGTTGCTGTTGGTTTATTCTTTTTTTCCATCTTGATTCCTCACTAAGACTCATTTTATTCAGGGAAAATAGTGACTAAGCCCTTAGGTTGCGTCCTTGAGCTTCAGCAGAAATTGAGGGATGTTTAAGTCCTGCCCTACCTTCCCCAGGGGACTTCCAGGGTGACTCTTCCTCCAGTGGGTTCTTCTGGTGACATTCAACTCTGTGCACTGGAGACCCAGCACAGCTTCCATCTATTTGTTTCACTCTGGAGCTCACAATATCAGAATGAGTTCATGGCATCACACCTTTCCTCCCTCTCTGAATCAATTGATCTGGAGATCACATTGTTTTGTTTATTCATTGAGCCATGTCTGTCTCTTTTTTGACCCCATGAAATGTAGCCTGCCAGGCTTCTCTGTTCATAGGATTTCCCAGGAAAAAATACTGGAATAGGTGGCCATTTTCTTCCCGAGGGAATCTTCCCAACCCAGGGATCAAACTCACATCTCTTGCATTGGCAAGCAGACTCATTACCACTGAGCTACCTGTGAAGCCCGAAGATAGTGTAAGCATGAATTAATAGAACAAGAAGATGCTCTGCAGATTATTTTGCTCATTGTCATTTTGAGTGTTGCATATTTATTTATAGTTGGTAAGCACCTGTTTTACATTTAAATAAGAAAGAATTAAGATGATCCTTTTAATACCTTCACAGTTTTCTTGGACTCCTATATGTTTGTTGAGTGGGGAAGAATTGACTGAGCTTTAGCCAGTGCTAGGAATGAGAGGTAAACATAAGATTTTTTATTCCACTGGCCATGTGTCACACTAGTCCTAGCTTTAAAGAAAATGGTGGATACCAAATGAATTCCAACCACTCTCTGGGTGAAAGCCTGGGTCCCCTGGCTGCCAGTTTTTAGCTCCGTTCACTATACCATGGATGCTTAGATGGCAATGAGGGTGTGGGATTGTGCTTGCCCAATGTACATGGGTAGGAGGAGAAGGGAATGACAGATGATTAGATGGTTGGATGGCATCACCGACTCAATGGACGATGGGTTTGGGTGAACTCCGGGTGTTGGTGATAGACAGGGAGGCCTAGTGTGCTGTGTTCATGAGATCACAAAGACTCGGACACGACTGAGCAACTGAACTGAACTGAATGTACATCAGCAAAATTAAACTAGACTCATAGGAGATAACTTCTCTCAGCTCTCATATCCTCTAATTCCCCACTATTGACCATGTGCCTGCAAGTTAAATATGTGAGTTCTGAGCCGTGAACAGATGGATTTAGAAGCAATTCCCTTTCTCCCTTTTAGGGCTTACCAGGTGGCGCTAGTGGTAAACAACTTGCCTGCCAATGCAGGAGACCTAAGATAGGGAAGATCCCCTGGAAGAGGGCATGGCAAGCCATTCCAGCATTCTTTCCTGGAGAATCCCAGGGACAGAGGAGCCTAAGCATCCGTGACACTGTCCTCCCCTGTGCTCTCCACTCTATCGAGAACTAAAGAAACTTTGCCACCTCAGTTCTTGCCCAGAGGGAACGTTCTTGTTTTCTCCTGAACCTACTATAAATTGTTTCACTTTCAACATAGTCAAGACTAGGCATGACATTTATGCCAGCAAATTTGGAAAACTCAGCAGTGGCCACAGGACTGGAAAAAGTAAGTTTTCATTCCAATCTCAAAGAAAGGCAATGCCAAAGAATGCTCAAACTACTGCACAATTGCACTCATCTCACACACTAGTAAAGTAGTGCTCAAAATTCTCCAAGCCAGGCTTCAGCAGTACATGAACCATGAACTTCCAGATGTTCAAGCTGGTTTTAGAAAAGGCAGAGGAACCAGAGATCAAATTGCAAACATCCACTGGATCATCGAAAAAGCAAGAGATTTCCAGAAAAACATCTATTTCTGCTTTATTGACTATGCCAAAGCCTTTGATTGTGTGGATCACAATAAACTGAGGAAAATTCTGAATGAGATGGGAATACCAGACCACCTGACCTTCCTCTGAGAAACCTGTATGCAGGTCAGAAAGCAACAGTTAGAATTGGACATGGAACAACAGACTGGTTCCAAATAGGAAAAGGAGTATGTCAAGGCTGTATGTAGTCACCCTGCTTATTTAACTTATATGCAGGGTACATAATGAGAAATGCTGGGCTGGAAGAAGCACAAGCTGGAATCAAGATTGCCAGGAGAAATATCAATAACCTCAGATATGCAGATGACACCACCCTTATGGCAGAAAGTGAAGAGGAGCTAAAAAGC
>SJYT01082347.1:159813-220624 GCA_006410635.1 Cephalophus harveyi
TCCCATCACTTCATGGGAAATAGAGAGGGAAACAGTGGAAACAGTGTCAGACTTTATTTTTTTTTGGGGGGGGGGGCTCCAAAATCACTGCAGATGGTGATTGCAGCCATGAAATTAAAAGATGCTTACTCCTTGGAAGGAAAGTTATGACCAACCTAGATAGCATATTCAAAAGCAGAGATATTACTTTGCCAACAAAGGTTCATCTAGTCAAGGCTGTTTTTCTAGTGGTCATGTGTGGATGTGACAGTTGGACTGAGAAGAAAGCTGAGTGCCGAAGAATTGATGCTTTTGAACTGTGGTGTTGGAGAAGACTCTTCAGAGTTCCTGGGACTACAAGGAGATCCAACCAGTCCATCCTAAAGGAGAACAATCTTAGGTGTTCATTGGAGGGACTGATGTTGTTGAGGCTGAAACTCCAATACTTTGACTACCTGATGCAGAGAGCTGACTCATTGGAAAAGACCGTGATGCTGGGAGGGATTGCGGGCAGGAAGAGAAGGGGACGACAGAGGATGAAATGGCTGGATGGCATCACTGACTCAGTGGACATGAGTTTGGGTGAACTCCTGGAGTTGGTGATGGACAGGGAGGCCTGGCGTGCTGCAATTCATGGGGTCGCAAAGAGTCAGACACAACTGAGCGACTGAACTGAACTGAAATGCTCAGCAATAACAAAATGGAAGTCTAGACCTACAATAGGCTATATCAGACAGCTAAATGTTAAGGATCATGGAGCTCGGACTTTTCAGTCCCATCCACAGGATCTACCTCTATGTGTCAGGAATAACTGCCCCAAATGGCCTGGAGCACTCTGACTGTAACAGGGAAGAATATCTGACTGCTTACTAGATTTGTTTCTTTTATATTAACCTTTTTTATTCTATTGCTTTTGTTTCCAGTTAAGAATGTTGCCTATAGACTGAAATATATAGGATAACCTATTCTCAAGGGTCTAACCTTAAATGTTATAACACTTTTCCACTCATAGAGAGATAAAAAGTTGCAGAACAGAGAACAACATTTGTCTTGTTGGAGATTACAGGAACACTATGACCTGGCCTGTATGTACAACTGCAAGAACAAAAGATTCCAACACCAAGAAGTTTGTAACAACCAAGCACATCCCTACCTCCTATTAGTATAAAAGAAGCCTGAATTCTGACTTGGTTAAGATGCTTCTCTAGGACATTAGTCTTCCATCTACTTGGACTTGCAACTTTCCAAATAAAGTTAATGTTCCTTGCTCCATCAGCTTGTATACTGATTTATTGACTTGTTGTACTGTGAACAATATAAGCTTGAACTCAGAAACATGAACACCACTGCTGCGAAGTCCAGACTAATTGCCTGGAGACAGAAAGAAAAGTTTTGCTTTCCCTCTGGTCTTAATACCTGCTTCTCCATCCCTCATTCCATAATTCAAGACAGGCCTTATATCAGGTTGTGTGCATGCACGAGTGCTAAGTCACTTCAGTTAGGTCGGACTCTCTGTGAAACTGATGGTGGAAACATAGCCATTCACTGTGGGGATATTCTGTTTCCACCCACAAGGGTATGATCTTACACAGTGGCCTCCATTGTGGTAGTTTAATCAAAATGTCATAGTTTCAGATTGGTATCTCCTGAATTATAAGTTCAAAAATATCATTCATTCATTTCATAAACCAATGTTTGTTGAGTACCTAATATGTATAGCTTGTTACTGTGACTGGCAAATAGTACATGCTCTATATATTATCTATCTGTTCACTGAATGAATGGATAAGTCTGATCCTTTCACTTAGATAAGTTGATGGCTTGTTACAACAACTTTTTCTATAATCACTCCTAATCCGAATTCCAGTGAAGGTTGTATCCTTTTATTAGTAACCATTGGCAGTGAAAGTGAAAGTCATTCAGTTGCATCTGACTCTTTGCAACCCCTTGGAATTCTCCAGGCCAAAATACTGGAGTAGGCAGCCTGTTCCCTTCTCCAGGGGATCTTCCCAACCCAGGGATCGAACCAAAGTCTCCTGCATTTTAGGTGGATTCTTTACAGGCTGAGCCACCAGGGAAGCCCAAGAATACTGGAGATCTTCCTAACCCAGGAATTGAAGCCAGGTCTCCTGCTTTGCAAGTAAATCCTTTACCAGCTGGGCTAACAGGGAAGCCTAGCAACCATGGGCAAGTTACCCAATTTCTCTAAACCACAACTGCATGATTGGTATAGAAGATGCTGTCAATGATGATGGTGATGATGGTGAGCAATAATGTCTCTCTTATTGGCTTGTTGTCAAACATTTCTGTTATGGAAAATAATATTAGGATATGAGAGGACTCAGTTTAATCATGAATGAGATCTGTAATTAATCTTGTGAATCTGAGTCTCATGTACCTAATGAATTGCAGTTAATCCATAAAATCAATGAGGTTTACCTCTGCCAAATTTCTTGTCTCAGTTTGTGAGGTACTGTTCTGGATGTCTGTGTGGATAACAGTCTCTAAACGGGGTCTCTCTTAATTGGGACCCTGACAACCTGTGTAACACTTTTCAGGTTTCTCACTTGCAAAGAGAAATTGTGTGTCTCGGTTTCTGCTTGAAGGTCCATCTTGACCAGACTCACTGTCTGGCATTCTGACAAGGGCTATGCTTAGTCTCCAATGTTAACTGCCTCCATGTTTACCAAACAGAATAAATCCCTCTGATTATTGACACTGAGCAAGTCTTGCCTCACCTGGGCCCTTGATAGTTGTTACTTTTTAGGAATAAAACTAAAATCTATATCAGAGGCTTATCTCGAAGATTACAAGAGAAAAGAAAAAAAAATGTGAAAACAGCACAGTAATTCAACTGAAAGTATTCAGTGAATGATAACCTTTATAATAATGATGTGCTATCATCGCTCACTTCCTTTTTTCATTTATCTCTGCCTTATCTTTTTTACTTATCATTTAACAATATAAATTAGTTTAAGCTGTATAGGTTGACTAGTAAATATAGTCCTCATTTTCTACAATTCCAAAAAACCAAAAGACATCTGGCACTATAGCCCTGGTGATGCTGGGATACAATTCATGCTCACAGTTTCCTCTGGGCTAATTTATTTTGCTTTTTCTTATTTTTAATGTAAAACTCATAGAATCATAAAGGTCTCCCACTATTCCAGGAAATGCTTACATATAAATTTAAATTTCTTCCTAGAATCTATCCAGTATCAACATTTTAATATTTTATGTACTGCAACCATACCTTCAGGACACACTACTTGTTTACATAGCAAATGAGCAATTGCGATTTCCTTTCAGGAAAACTTTTTATTCTTTGAATAATTCTAACAATGGTTGAGTTTCTAGAAAAATCTACATGATGTTTTGTATTATTCATGGAAGAAGCTATGTCTCCCAATTTACTGAATTCCCAGATCTATTTCAAGTAAACTCACAGTAAAAAGTCTTGAGACATTGGTATAAAAAATGTGGCCACAACGTGGCCTTTTGTAAAGCAGCTAAATATTTTTTATACTAATTTGGTTTATCCAGGTTTTACTATTATAAGGGCCAATATCTAGCAGATAAAATTAATGCAAGAGAAACAAAGTCTTTGGTCTGTTGTCTTCTGGAAAATAAGTACATTTATGAATTATTCTCAGCATATTTGGACCACAGGGGAAGTGATGAGCTCCACCTATTTGCCTTCTTTCCAGATGCTCATCTCATCCTGTGTTACATGCTATTGGAACAGTGGGCTTCCATCCATTGTTATACACTTCAAAGTACTCAGTCCAGTGACTTTTATAATACTGGAGTCAAAAGAGCTTAAAATAATACATGAGCATAAATAAGAGCCTGAGAATCTGTTTGCTTTTTTAAATATTGGAATAATAGGAAGCAAGTGAGAGAATACCACTGAAACATGTATATTATCATAGGTGAAATAGATCACCAGTCCAGGTTCAATGTATGAGTCAGAGTGCTCAGGGCTGGTGTACTGGGGTGACCCTGAGGGATGGGATGGGGAGGGTGGTGGGAGGGGGTTTCAGGATGGGGAACACAGGTACACCCATGGCTGATTCATGTCAATGTATGGCAAAAACGACTACAATATTGTAAAGTAATTAGCCTCCAATTAAAATAAAGAAATTAATTTTAAAAAACAATAATAAAAGGATCATGGAAATAATATCAGAAGTATAGGAGAATATTGCTAAAAAGTAGTAATATTTGCTAGAAATAGTAATATTGCTAGAAAGGACTAAAACTAGTAAAATCATGATCATCATCCTCATTATCAAATTTTTATTTGATAAATATTTAAATGTGTAAATTGTTTGTAGAGTTAGGTGTGTCCTTTTCTATTTTTAACCTATGTTTTACCTAGTCTCCTTCTACCTCATGCTTAGCTTTCAGAGAAATGCTGGTGTTGCTGTTGTAGCTGTTGTTATTCAGTTGCTGAACTCTGTCCAACTCTTTGTAGCCTCATAGACTATAGCATGACAGGTTTCTCTGTCCTCCACTATCTCCTAGAGTTTGCTCAAATTTATGTCCATCGAGTCAGTGATGCTATGTAACCATCTCATCCTCTGCCACTTCCTTTTCATTTTGCCTTCAATCCTCCCCAGAATCAGAGTCTTTACCAATGATTTGGCTCTTTGAATCAGGTGGTCAAAGTATTGGACATTCAGCATCAGTCCTTCCAATGAATATTCATGGTTGATTTCCTGTAAGATTGACTGGTTTGATCTCCTTGCAGTCCAAGGGACTCTTAAGAGTCTTCTCTGGCAACACAATTTGAAAGCATCAGTTCTTCAGCCTTCTTCATGGTCCAGCTCTTACATCCATACTTGATCACTGCAAAAAATAATTATTATTATTATTATAATAATAGCTTTGACAATACAGACATTTGTCTACAAAATGACGTCTTTGCTTTTTAATATGATATCTAGGTTTGTCACAGTTTTCCTTCCAATGAGCAAGGATCTTTTAATTTCATGGTTGCCATCACTGCCCAGAGTGATTTTGGAGGCCAAGAAAAGAAAAATCTGTCACTATTTCCTTTTTTCCCCTTCTATTTGCCATGAAGTGATGGAACTGGATGCCATAATCTTAGTTTTTTGAATGTTGGATTTTAAGCCAACTTTTTCACTCTCCTCTTTCACTTTCATTAGGAAGCTCTTCAGTTCCTTTCCACTTTCTGTCACTAGAGTGATATTACCTGTGTATATGGATTGCAAATATTTATCCTGGCATTCTTGATTCCAACTTATGATTCATCCAGCCTGGCATTTTGCATAATGTACTCTTCATATAAGTTAAATAAGCAGGATAACAATATGTAGCCTCATCATACTCCTTTCCCAATTTTGAACTAATCAGTTGTTCCATGTCGAATTCAAAGTGTTGCTTCTTGACCTGTATATAGGTTTCTCAGGAGACAGGTAAGGTGGTCTGGTACTTTTCCACAGTTTGTTATGATCCACACTATCAAAGACTTCTTTAGTCAATGAAGCAGAAGTAGATGTTTTTATGGAACTAGCTTGGTTTCTCCATGATCCAACGAATGTTGGCAATATGACCTCTGGTTCTTCTTCCTTTTCTAAGCCCAGTTTGTACATCTGGAAGCTCTTGGTTCACATCCTGCTGAGGCCTAGCTTGAAGGACTTGGAGCATAACCTTGCTAACATGTGAAATGCTGTGTCTTTGTGTGTTGGTTGCTCGGTTGTGTCCGAATCTTTGCGGCCCTTGAACTGTAGCTTGACAGGCTCCTCTGTCCATGAAATTCTCCAGGCAAGAATACTGGAGTGGGTTGCCTTTCCCTTCTCTAGGTGATCTTCCCAACCCAGGTCCCCTGCATTGCAGGCAGATTCTTTACTGTCTCAGCCACCAGGGAAGCCCAAAATGCTGGAATACTATCTAATTATTTTTGTTTAGACTCAGACTCCTGCCAAAGATCCCCCACCTGATTCCCTTCCACACCAAGCTGGAGTAGGCACAAAAACAATCTCAATGACCCTGTAATGCCTTTAATTGAAAATGCAGCTTCATCCTAACTAGAGAGGCCTATACTCTTTTGGAGACTAATCTGCTGTTTTAAGCATATCAAAGTAAAGCAATTGTCCAAAACGAAGACACTTTCAGACCCATGTTTCTACCCAATGTTGCACAGATGAATATAGGTCTCATCCCATCTCATTCTTTCTCTCTGAGACTTGCTCCCACTTCTGAGACTGCTAAAAGTATGTCTTTATCATAATTATCACCTCAAGAGGATGTCAGATTTGTACTGATTTTTCATTCTTTCAGCAAAGGTTATTCTTTAAAAGTGACTCCATTGTAGCTACAATGGAGGTACATTGTACGTACATAAAGGTCTAAAAGGGCCCTTTCCTAATGAGTTTAAAGTAAGAGGAGGAGATGACGTTTTGCATGGGGGTAACATATTCTTTCCCTTAAGTACTTGAAAAAATCTAGAAGAATAAAGAATAAGGTGGCAAATTAAAAAAAAATGCATATCAAAAATCAGACATTTTAAAACTTATTCTATTATTTTTTATATGGGTCACATCAATGTAATAACTCATAGCTTACATTTTCTACCATTATACAAACACTGAATTTCACAAAATGTTTATACTTGCAAGATATGATGAACAAAATATATTCAATTATATTTTATATTCTACTCTATTTATTTCAATAACAAAAGTGAATCCTTACCACCAAATTGATTTTCAAAGTCATTAATGGATCCTGACCCACAGCTGAAAATCCTTGTCTCAAAAATTCACACTCTATGAACTTATATCTTACAAACAAATTTTAATAACTTTGACGATTAATCCCAAAATACAAAAACAGAAAACAACCAATTGTACAATTAAACAAGACAATTGTACTCATCTCAAATGCTAGTAAAGTAATGCTCAAAATTCTCCAAACCAGATTTCAGCAGTACGTAAACTGTAAACTTTCAGATGTTCAAGATGGTTTTAGAAAAGGCAGAGGAACCAGAGATCAAATTGCCATCTGCTGGATCATCAAAAAAGCAAGAGAGTTCCAGAAAAAAATCTATTTCTGCTTTATTGACTATGCCAAAGCCTTTGACTGTGTGGATCACAATAAATTGTGGAAAATTCTGAAAGAGATGGAAATACCAGGTCACTTGACCTGCCTCTGAGAAACCTATATGCAGGTCAGGAAGCAACAGTTAGAACTGGACATGGAACAACAGACTGGTTCCAAATAGGAAAAGGAGTACATCAAGGCTGTATATTGTCATCCTTCTTATTTAACTTATATGCAGAGTACATCACGAGAAACACTGGGCTGGACGAAGCACAAGCTGGAATCAAGATTGCCAGGAGAAATGTCAATAACCTCAGATAGGTAGATGACACCATCCTTATGGCAGAAAATGAAGAGGAACTAAAAAGCCTCTTGATGAAAGTGAAAGAGGAGAGTGAAAAAGTTGGCTTAAAGCTCAAAATTCAGAAAACGAAGACCATGGTGTCTGGTCCCATCACTTCATGGCAAATAGATGGGGAAACAGTGGAAACAGTGTCAGACTTTATTTTGGGGGTCTCCAAAATCACTGCAGATAGTGATTCAGTTCAGTTCAGTCGCTCAATCGTGTCCGACTCTTTGCGACCCCGTGGACTGTAACCTACTAGGCTTCTCCGTCCGTGGGATTCTCCAGGCAAGAATACTGGAGTGGATTGCCATTTCCTTCTCCAGGGGATCTTCCCGACCCAGGGATCGAACCTGGGTCTCCCGCATTAGAGGCAGACGCTTTAACCTCTGAGCCACCAGGGAAGCCCAGATAGTGATTGCATCCATGAAATTAAAAGATACTTACTCCTTGGAAGGAAAGTTATGACCAATCTAGATAGCATATTGAAAACCAGAGACATTACTTTGCCAACAAAGGTCCATCTAGTCAAGGCTATGGTTTTTCCTGTGGTCATGTATGGATGTGAGGATTGGACTGTGAAGAAAACTGAGTGCCGAAGAATTGATGCTTTTGAACCTGTCTCTTATACACATCTTCAACAGAGGTCAGATATAAAAGGGCTTTGCGTTAGTTTCCTAATTCTTTGCATTCCATTTGTATGTTCTCATACCTTCCATGTACAGGAATTTGGGCATGGCTTAGTCGATACCTCTACTCAAGAGTATCTCATAAGTCTGCAGTCAAGGGGCTAAGTTGAGGGTCCCAGCTGAGTGTTGGAATCCTCTTCCTAGAACATGTTTGTTAGGCAAAATTCACTTTCCTTCCAGCAGTAAAGTTCATGATGGCTTTCTTCTTCAAAGCCAGCAGAAGAGCCAGCACCCCTTTAAAAAAAAAAAAAAATTGATGCTTTTGAACTGTGGTGTTGGAGAAGACTCTTGAGAGTCCCTTGGACTGCAAGGAGATCCAACCAGTCCATTCTGAAGGAGATCAGCCCTGGGATTTCTTTAGAAGAAATGATGCTAAAGCTGAAACTCCAGTACTTTGGCCACCTCATGCGAAGAGTTGACTCACTGGAAAAGACTCTGATGCTGGAGGGTATTGGGGGCAGGAGGAGAAGGGGACAACAGAGGATGAGATGGCTGGATGGCATCATGGACTCGATGGATGTGAGTTTGAGTGAACTCTGGGAGTTGGTGATGGACAGGGAGGCCTGGCCTGCTGCAATTCAAGAGTTGGACACAACTGAGCGACAGAACTAACTACTCCTTGGAAGGAAAGTTATGACCAACCTAGATAGCATATTCAAAAGCAGAGACATTACTTTGCCAACAAAGGTCCATCTAGTCAAGGCTATGGTTTTTCCAGTGGTCATGTATGCATGTGAGAGTTTGACTGTGAAGAAAGGTGAGTGCCTAAGAATTGACACTTTTGAACTGTGGTGTTGGAGAAGACTCTTGACAGTCCGTTGGACTGCAAGGAGATCCAACCAGCCCATCCTAAAGGATATCAGTCCTGGGTTTTCATTGGAGGGACTGATGTTGAAGCTGAAACTCCAATATTTTGGCCACCTCATGCAAAGAGCTGACTCATTAGAAAAGACTCTGATGCTGGGATGTACTGGGGGCAAGAGGAGAAGGGGATGACAGAGAATGAGATGGCTGGATGCCATCACTGACTCGATGGACATGAGTTTGAGTGAACCCCCGGAGTTGGTGATGGACAGGGAGGCCTGGTGTGATGTGAATTATGGGGTCACAAAGAGTCGGACACGACTGAGCTACTGAACTGAACTGAACTGATACTGAATAGAAATAAGAAAGAAAGCAAAGAAGTGAAACTTTCCAGCAAGACATGTGAAGATTCAGAAGCATTTTCTGGAGTACTCAAATAGGGAGACTATTGGAAAAGACTTTTGGATACTGTCAGGGAAGGAAAGGATGAGATGAATAGAGAGAGTAGCATTGAAATATATACATTACCATCTGTAAAACTAGATAGCCAGTGGAAATTTACTGTATGATGCAGGGAGCTCAAATAAAGTGCTCTGTGACTTCTTAGATGAGTGGAATTGAATGAGAGGTGGGATGGTGACTCAAGAGGAAGGGTATGTATACCTATGGCTGATTTATGTTGATATATGAAAGAAATCAACACAATATTATAAAGCAATTATCCTTCAATTAAATGACCCATTTCCTAGAGTAATGGAAATAAAAACAAAAATAAGCAAGTGGGACCTAATTAAACTTAAAAGCTTTTGCACAGCAAAGGAAACTTAAACAAGGTGAAAAGACAACCCTCAGAATGGGAGAAAATAATAGCAAATAAAACAATTGACAAAGGTTGATTTCCAAAATATACAAGAAGCTCATGCAAAAAATACCAGAAAAACAAACAATCCAATCAAAAAGTAGGCAGAAGACCTAAACAGACATTTCTCCAAAGAAAACATACAGATAGCTAATAAACACATAAAAATATGGTCAACATCATTCATTATTAGAGAAAGAAATCTTTCTCAAAACTACTATGAGATATCATCTTACACCAGTCAGAATGGCCATCATTAAAAAATTTACAAACAATAAATGCTGGAGACAGTGTGGAGAAAGTGAAACCCTTTTGCACCATGGATGAGAATGTAAATTGGTAAAGCAGTATGAAGAGAATATGGAGATTGCTTTAAAAAACTAGGAATAAAATTACCATATGACTCAACAATCACACTACTGTGCATTTAAACAGAGGAAACCATTGAAAAAGACATATGAACTTCCATGTTCATTGCAGCACTATTTACAATAGTTAGAACATGAAAGCAACCTAGATGCCCATCAACAGATGAATAGATAAAGAAGATGTGGTACACATATACAATGGAAGATTACTCAGCCATTAAAAGGAGCACATTTGAGTCATTTCTAATGAGGTGGATGAGTCTAAAGCCTATTATACAGAGTGAAGTAAGTTGGAAAGAGAAAAGCAAGTGTTGTATATTAATGCTTTATATGGAATCTAGAAAGATAGTACTGATAAATCTACTTGGAGTAGGCAATGGCACCCCACTCCAGTACTCTTGCCTGGAAAATCCCATGGATGGAGGAGCCTGGTAGGCTACAGTCCATGGGGTCGCGAAGAGTCAAACACGACTGAGCAACTTCACTTTCACTTTTCACTTTCATGCATTGGAGAAGGAAATGGCAACTCACTCCAGTGTTCTTGCTTGGAGAATCCCAGGGATGGGGGAGCCTGGTGGGCTGCCATCTGTGGGGTTGCACAGAGTTGGATACAACTGAAGTGACTTAGAAGCAGCAGCAGCAGCTGAACCTACTCGCAGGGCAGCAGTTGAGACGGAGACATAGAGAACATACTTGAGGATATGGGGCAGGGTTTCAGGTGGGAAGGAGAGGATGGGAGGAATGAAGAGAGGAACATGGAAATATATGTTGTTGTTGTTGTTCAGTCACTCAGTCATGTCCAACTGTTTGTGAACCCATGGACTGCAGTACACCAGGCTTCCCTGTCCCTCACCATCTCCCAGGGCTTGCTCAAACTCATGTCCATTGAGTCGGTGATGCGATCCAATCATCTCATCTTCTGTTGTCCCCTTCTCCTCCTACCTTCTATCTTTCCCAGCATCAGGGTCTTTTCCAATTAGTTGGCTCTTTCTCCCTCCAAATACCATCCCAGGTAACAGAGTCTCTCTGCACACCATGTGGTTTAATAGCCTAAAAATTGGATCTGTGGGAAATACTAATTTTATTATTTTTAATCACTCCCAACTGACAGAAATAAGTCTATGCTTCTGATAGAGAGGCTAATACTGAACTTGATCTCTTAATTCTCTTAGCGAGCCTCCCCTGTCAACTCTGCTCCACTCTCACCTCTCTGGACCAGCTTCTATTTCTCTCTCATCTCAGCATAGGCACCAGGATCTCTGTTCAGTCATCTCAGCATTTTGTGAAATACTGTGGATTTTTCTCTGACAACTCAGTCTCCAATCCTTTTCCCTTATAGGATTTCTTCTGTTTTTTCTTCTACCCAAGTTTAAGTACTCTCTCTTACCTGAGTAATGCACATTTCATCTTTATTTTCCTATTTTTGATTATACAGTCTTACTAATTCTGCACAAAGTAGCTAAAGACAGAAAAGGGTGAAAAGTCAGGGGATGGAGAAAACTAAGCCTTTTTTTTTTTTTTGACACAGGACTTTGGAGTTCCATAAAATCTATGGACTACTAAGGTTACCAAAAGTAATCCTCAGTTATCTGCAATATCAACCTGTGCAGAAAAATTTCTTCCTAAAGGATGATGTAAATGTACTTCACTTGCTTTTATGCCAAAAACATTCCATATTGTATTGCTAACAGAATTTTAGTTGTCTGGTGAAATGTATAATGGTTCCGACAACTTGATAGAATACATCAGTCTAGGTATGACTGAAGAGAATGGGTTTCACAAAGACTTTATAAGCTCCAAAATGTTTAGTCTTAGTGTTTCAGGAAATGTTATGACCCCCAAAATATATATCTCCTCAATCAAGGCCCTAGTAAGTTGTTCTGTGTAAATTGACAACTGATTCTAAAGTTAACATGGAAAGGCAAAAGTCCTACAAGAGCCACCATAATAATGAAGAACAAAGTTAGGGAACTGACACCACCCAATGTCAAGACTTACTGTAAGCTATGGCAGAGTGGTACTTGTGAAGGTAAAGAAAAATAAACCAGTGAAACAGATTAAAAATCAAAGGAATAGATGCACATCAATACTGATCAAAGTCAACTGATCCTTGATGAAGGAAAGGTTACTTGATGGAGAAATGATTGTCCTTTCAAACACACAAATAGGATGCTGGAAAACTGAACATTCCCCTACAAAAAAAAAGTAATAATAAAAGAATATAGACACAGACCTTTCACAAAAACTAACTTGAAATGTATCATAGAACTAAATATCAGAGGCAAAACAATAAAACTTATGGAAGATAACTTAGGAGTAAATCTCTATAACTTTGGTTATGGCAGTAACATTTTAGACACAACACAAAAAGTACTGGGCTTCCCAGGTGGCTCAGTGGTAAAAAACCTGCCAGCCAATGCAGGAGCTACAGGAGATTTGAGTCTGATCCCTGGGTTGGAGAGAACCCCTGGAGAAGGAAATGGAAACCCATTCAAGAATTCTTGCCAGATTAATCCTGTGGATTGGGGAACCTGGTGGGCTAGAGTCCATAGCATCACAAAGAGTCAGACTTGATTGAGCAACTAAGCATGCATGCACGTGGCACTACTTTTGTTATATATCACAAGCTTCATACAAAGTATATACTCATCTTCTCAGTTTTAACATAATTATGTCTTCTATTGTAATTTGTTTTTTGAGCCATCAGTTATTTAGAGGCGTATTTTTATGTTCAACCAAAATTATATTTAGGGTAACATTTCAGTTGTTCCAGATCAAATTTGATTATGACTAAAGGACATGCTCTGAGTGCATTGCAGTCTTTTGAAATTTGTTGACAATTCTGTGCGGTAATTGGAGCATTCTTTGGCATTGCCTTTCTTTGGGATTGCAATGAAAACTGACCTTTTCCAGTCCTGTGGCCACTGCTGAGTTTTCCAAATTTGCTGGCATATTGAGTGCAGCACTTTCACAGCATCATCTTTCAGGATTTCAAATAGCTCAATTGGAATTCCATCACCTCCACTAGCTTTGTTCATAGTGATGCTTTCTAAGGACCACTTGACTTCACATTCCAGGATGTCTGGCTCTAGGTGAGTGATCATACCATTGTGATTATCTTGGTCATGAAGATCTTTTTTGTACAGTTCTTCTGTGTATTCTTGCCACCTCTTCTTAATAGCTTCTGCTTCTGTTAGGTCCATACAATTTCTGTCCTTTATCGAGCCCATCTTTGCATGAAATGTTCCCTTGGTATCTCTAATTTTCTTGAAGAGATCTCTAGTCTTTCCCATTCTGTTGTTTTCCTCTATTTCTTTGCACTGATCGCTGAGGTTGACTTTCGTATCTCTTCTTGCTATTCTTTGGAACTCTGCATTCAGATGCTTGTATCTTTCATTTTCTCCTTTGCTCTTCACTTCTCTTCTTTTCACAGCTATTTGTAAGACCTCCCCAGAGAGCCATTTTGCCTTTTTGCATTTCTTTTTCTTGGGGATGGTCTTGATCCCTGTCTCCTTTACAATGTCATGAACCTCCGTCCATAGCTCATCAGGCACTCTGTCTATCAGATCTAGTCCCTTAAATCTATTTCTCACTTCCACTGTATAATCATAAGGGGTTTGATTTAGGTCATACCTGAATGGTCTAGTGGTTTTCCCCACTTACTTCAATTTAAGTCTGAATTTGGCAAAAAGGAGTTCATGATCTGAGCCACAGTCAGCTCCTGGTCTTGTTTTTGCTGACTATATAGAGCTTCTCCATCTTTGGCTGCAAAGAATATAATCAATCTGATTTTGGTGTTGGCCATCTGGTAATGTCCACCTGTAGAGTCTTTTCTTTATCTTTCAAATCCTAAAAGATGATGCTGTGAAAGTGCTGCACTCAATATGCCAGCAAATTTGGAAAACTCAGCAGTGGCCACAGGACTGAAAAAGGTCTGCNAAAGAATATAATCAATCTGATTTTGGTGTTGGCCATCTGGTAATGTCCACCTGTAGAGTCTTTTCTTTATCTTTCAAATCCTAAAAGATGATGCTGTGAAAGTGCTGCACTCAATATGCCAGCAAATTTGGAAAACTCAGCAGTGGCCACAGGACTGAAAAAGGTCTGCTTCCATTCCAATCCCAAAGAAGCAATGCCAAAGAATGCTCAAACTACCGTGCAATTGCACTCAATTCACACACTAGAAAAGTAATGCTCAATATTCTCCAACCCAGGCTTCAGCAATGCATGAACCATGAAATTCCAGATCTTCAAGCTGCTTTTAGAAAAGGCAGAGGAATCAGAAATCAAATTGCCAACATTTACTGGATCATCATAAAAGCAAGAGTGTTACAGAAAAACATCTATTTCTGCTCTACTGACTATTTCAAAGCCTTTGAAGGCATGAATCACAATTAGCTGTGGAAAATTCTGAAAGAGATGGTAATACCAGACCACCTGACCTGCCTCTTGAGAAACCTATATGCAGGTCAGGAAGCAACAGTTAGAACTGGACATGGAAAAACAGACTGGTTCCAAATTGGAAAAGGAGTATGTCAAGGCTGTATATTGTCACCCTGCTTATTTAACTTCCATGCAGAGTACATCATGAGAAACACTGGGCTGGATGAAGCACCAGCTGGAATCAAGATTGCCAGGAGAAATATCAATAACCTCAGATATGCAGATGACCACCACCCTTATGGCAGACAGTGAAGAAGAACTAAAGAGCCTCTTAATGAAAGTGAAAGATAAGAGTGAAAAAATTGGCTTTAAAGCTTAACATTTAGAAAACTAAGATCATGACATCCGCTCCCATCACTTCATGGCAGATTAGATGGGGAAACAGTGGAAACAGTGGCTGACTTTATTTTGGGGAGCTCCAAAATCACTGCAGATGGTGACTGCAGCCGTGAAATTAAAAGACGCTTACTCCTTGGAAGAAAAGTTGTGACCAACCTAAACAGCATATTAAAAAGCAGAGACATTACTTTGCCAACAAAGGTCTGTCTAGTCAAGGCTATGGTTTTTCCAGTAGTCATGTATGGATGTGAGAGTTGGACTGTGAAGAAACCTGAGCACTGAAGAACTGATGCTTTTGAACTGTGGTGTTGGAGAAGACTCCTGAGAGTCCTTTGGACTGCAAAAAGATCCAATCAGTCCATCCTAAAGGATATCAGTCCTGGGTATTCATTGGAAGGACTAATGTTGAAGCTGAAACTCCAATAATTTGGCCACTTGATGAGAAGAGTTGACTCATTTGAAAAGACCCTGATACTGGGAAAGATTGATTTCAGGAGGATAAGGGGATGACAGAGGATGAGATGATTGGATGGCATCACTGACTCAATGGACATGGGTTTGGGTGAACTCAGGGAGTTGGTGATATAAAGGGAGGCCTGGCATGCTGTGGTTCATGGGGTCACAGAGTCGGACAAGACTGAGCAACTGAACTGAACTGACAGCTCTGTGGTCAATTTCAATAAATGCTTAATGAAAACTTGAAAATAATTTCTGTTATATTGTTATTAGGTTAAGGGTTCCATGGGGATTCCCTGGTGGCTCAGTTGGTAAAGAATCCTCCCACAGTGCAGGAGACCTGGGCTTGATCCCTGAGTTGGGAAGATCCTCTGGAGAAGGAACAGTTACCCACTCCAGTATTCTGACCTGGAAAATTCCGTGGACTGTATAGTCCGTGGGGTCACAAAGAATCGAACATCACTGAGTGACTTTCACTTTTACTAAGGGTTCCTTTGGCTCATGTTTGTCCATTGAGTCAAGTTTGTAAAGAATATTGTTCAAGTCTTCTCTATTATTAATTGGCATTTTTTGGCCCACAAGTTCTATTGATTATTTTTTTTTCTTTTTTTTTTTTAATTTTAATTTTATTTTACTTTATTTTACTTTGCAATACCGTATTGGTTTTGCCATACATTGACATGAATCCACCATGGGTGTATATTAGCTCCCAATCCCGATTTGTAGAATGTCTGTATAAACTTGTCAATTTGCTTTACATGATTTCCGTCAGTAGTATTAGATAAATATACCTTTAATTCTGTCACATTTTTTTCTGGTAAATTAAATATTATCCTGAAATAATCTTTTCACTGCTAATATTTTTTTTGCTTTAAAACTTCACTTACTGATATTAATGTAATATTACATTATCTTATAAATATATAATATGACATGAATATTACATTGTACTGTTTATCTATATCATTTACCTATTATATGCTATATTATCATATATTTATGTTATTTGTTATATATAGTGATATATAATTGTGTTGGGCTTCCCTGGTGGCTCAGAGGTTAAAGCGTCCGCCTCCAATGCAGGAGACCCGGGTTCAATCCCTGGGTCGGGAAGATCCCCTGGAGAAGGAAATGGCAATCCACTCCGGTATTCTTGCCTGGAGAATCCCATGGACGGAGAAGCCTAGTAGGTTACAGTCCACGGGGTCGCAAAGAGTCGGACACAACTGAGCGACATCACCTTCACCTTCACATATTATATATTTTATGAATATAATGTCTTCACTTTACAGATTAAATGTGTTCTTTATCAAAATATATTGCCTCTTTCTTATCACTTTAATTGTATTTTATCTTTTAATGGGTTTATTTAATTTAAATGTACATTTTCATTTAAAATAGATACTGATCTAAAGAGTTTATATCTGTCATGTTACTTTACACTTTTCTCACTTATTTTTTCCTTGTTTCTACTCTCTTTCTATTGTGTTAACTAAATATTTTTTGCAGTCCATTACTCCTCTTATTATTTTGAAAATGTCATGCTCTATATTTTAGTGGATATTATAGAAATTAAAACATACCTTGTTAGTTTATCAATGTCTAATTTTATTTATGGCTTTCTGTTTTATATTGCTGCTATTAAGAAACAAGTTGAATTTTTATTGGTTGCTCTTTGAAAAAAGCATGACATTCTTTGTTTTTGTGATCTTATTTCTGTCTTTTGTATTCTGCAATTTCATGATATTTTGAATGGTTGTCGGGAAGATCCCCTGGAGAGGAATGGCAACCCATTCCAGCATTCTTGCTTGGAGAATTCCATGAACAGAGGAGCCTTCCAGGCTATAGTCTGTGTGGTCACAAAAAGTCAGATACAACTGAGCGACTAACACACACTCACAGATATAATTTTGTCTTCATTCATTTTATAGGTTGTCTCTAACTGACGCATTGCCTGAAAAATTACTGTTTCAAGTATACTTCAAATATTTTTCCTGTCACGTTTTTCCTCTTCTCTATTCTATGTTCACTCTATATTTCAGTCCTGTCTTTATGCTGTATCCTGTTTGATTCCTTCAGGACGTATCTTTTAATTTACTAAAATTCTTTTACTAAAATGCTTTATATTTTATTAATTTTGCACAAATTGGCATCTGAATCCAGAGGTTTGATCAGGGTTAGCTTTAGTCTTTCTCTCAGGATAATATATGCTTTTATAAGTAGGTTGAGAATGTCTGGATTTTGCTTTTTATTTTATTCTTTTGTACTTTAGGAGATGTCTGTGCTCAATGCATAGGTATTTAATTAGAGGTACTGCTAAGTCATTTCAGTCATGTCCAACTCTGTGCGACCCCACAGACGGCAGCCCACCAGGCTCCCACATCCCTGGGATTCTCCAGGCAAGAATACTGGAGTGGGTTGCCATTTCCTTCTCCAATGCATGAAAGTGAAAAGTCAAAGAGAAGTCGCTCAGTTGCGTCCAACTCTTAGCGACCCCATGGACTGCAGCCTACCAAGGTCCTCCATCCATGGGATTTGCCAGGCAAGAGTACTGGAGTGGGGTGCCATTGCCTTCTCCAATTAGAGGTAATGGTAATATTCTAAATATATGCAATTAATTACCTTGAAAAAATTTATAGATAATTCCTTCATATACTATTTATACAATTGTATGTATTGTATCTATACATACTGTACTTACTTTTACAGTTCATGTAGATAGTGCAAATTAATGCTTAATTTTTCCTTCTCATTTATGCAGTTTTATAATATATTGATTTCATTTTATCCTCAGAAGATGACAATTTATATATTTTTGAAAATACACTGACTCATGGACCTGAACATACATTAGTTTCAATTATTTAAAATTGGTATCTTTATTACAGTTCAAACTGCCCCATCTTTGGCCTGTGTTATAGATAAAAGTTGTTTTCTGTGTTGTTGTATGTAACTCTACCCTCTCCAGATTTCTGGCCTGGAGAATTCCATGGACTGTATAGTCCATGGGGTCGCAAAGAGTCAGACACAACTGAGCTACTTTCACTTCACTTCAATTCTAGAAGACTTTGATACATTTATTGCTATCAAATGACAAGAAATTCCAGATAGACATTCTAGATTCAGACATTTCTTTACAAGTCTTCATTTCTTTCAACAAGAGATAGTATTTCAAGACCACAATTTGAATTCCAGAATGCTTACTACTGAGCAAGAAATATCTCTTAAAATAGCTCCCCCTTACAAGTGCATCTGTGTATTTTTTTTTTTTTTTACTTTTTAATCATTTTGGTTGTCTGAATCTTGATTTCTAGTATATTCCTTAGTAAACAATGCCCTCTGAGCTTTTGTATGCTGATAACTTCTTAAATGTGATTTTATATTTGAAACTCAACTTTACTAAATATAAAATTGCATTTCTCTCCCTTAAGCATTTTAAATATGCTAATAGCTTTTTTGACATAAAACATTACTACAAGAAGTCTAATATTAAACTAATTTTATTTTCCTTATAATTCATATGTCCTTTTTTCCTTAGATATCCAAAGTATTTTTTATTATTTTTCTTTAAAGGCCACCATTATAAATAGAATACATTTTGTTTCTAGTCATTCTGGATCAATGTTATCAAGTGCCTGCTATTTTCTTCAATGGATATTTTCTAAACATCATTACAGAAACTTCTTGACCAATAGATTTTGACATTTGCTCTCTTTTCTTGCCTTGGCTTCCTCTTCAGGATCTCCTGTTATAAACTGGATCTTCTGTGCTTGTCTTCAATCTCTCACTTCCTTCAACAAGTTTTTCTTTAATCTTACCTTTAATTTTTCTACAGGTATTATTTGTCATTTTCATTTACTTTGAATTTCATTTACTTTAGCCTTAGTTTCTAAGTGAATGGTTACTTAGATTTTGAATTCTTGAATTCTGTCACCTAGTTCTGCATTTTTATCATTTTGATAATTTGTAGAATGTCTGTATAAACTTGTCAATTTGCTTTACATGATTTCCGTCAGTAGTATTAGATAAATATACCTTTAATTCTGTCACATTTTTTTCTGGTAAATTAAATATTATCCTGAAATAATCTTTTCACTGCTAATATTTTTTTTGCTTTAAAACTTCACTTACTGATATTAATGTAATATTACATTATCTTATAAATATATAATATGACATGAATATTACATTGTACTGTTTATCTATATCATTTACCTATTATATGCTATATTATCATATATTTATGTTATTTGTTATATATAGTGATATATAATTGTGTTGGGCTTCCCTGGTGGCTCAGAGGTTAAAGCGTCCGCCTCCAATGCAGGAGACCCGGGTTCAATCCCTGGGTCGGGAAGATCCCCTGGAGAAGGAAATGGCAATCCACTCCGGTATTCTTGCCTGGAGAATCCCATGGACGGAGAAGCCTAGTAGGTTACAGTCCACGGGGTCGCAAAGAGTCGGACACAACTGAGCGACATCACCTTCACCTTCACATATTATATATTTTATGAATATAATGTCTTCACTTTACAGATTAAATGTGTTCTTTATCAAAATATATTGCCTCTTTCTTATCACTTTAATTGTATTTTATCTTTTAATGGGTTTATTTAATTTAAATGTACATTTTCATTTAAAATAGATACTGATCTAAAGAGTTTATATCTGTCATGTTACTTTACACTTTTCTCACTTATTTTTTCCTTGTTTCTACTCTCTTTCTATTGTGTTAACTAAATATTTTTTGCAGTCCATTACTCCTCTTATTATTTTGAAAATGTCATGCTCTATATTTTAGTGGATATTATAGAAATTAAAACATACCTTGTTAGTTTATCAATGTCTAATTTTATTTATGGCTTTCTGTTTTATATTGCTGCTATTAAGAAACAAGTTGAATTTTTATTGGTTGCTCTTTGAAAAAAGCATGACATTCTTTGTTTTTGTGATCTTATTTCTGTCTTTTGTATTCTGCAATTTCATGATATTTTGAATGGTTGTCGGGAAGATCCCCTGGAGAGGAATGGCAACCCATTCCAGCATTCTTGCTTGGAGAATTCCATGAACAGAGGAGCCTTCCAGGCTATAGTCTGTGTGGTCACAAAAAGTCAGATACAACTGAGCGACTAACACACACTCACAGATATAATTTTGTCTTCATTCATTTTATAGGTTGTCTCTAACTGACGCATTGCCTGAAAAATTACTGTTTCAAGTATACTTCAAATATTTTTCCTGTCACGTTTTTCCTCTTCTCTATTCTATGTTCACTCTATATTTCAGTCCTGTCTTTATGCTGTATCCTGTTTGATTCCTTCAGGACGTATCTTTTAATTTACTAAAATTCTTTTACTAAAATGCTTTATATTTTATTAATTTTGCACAAATTGGCATCTGAATCCAGAGGTTTGATCAGGGTTAGCTTTAGTCTTTCTCTCAGGATAATATATGCTTTTATAAGTAGGTTGAGAATGTCTGGATTTTGCTTTTTATTTTATTCTTTTGTACTTTAGGAGATGTCTGTGCTCAATGCATAGGTATTTAATTAGAGGTACTGCTAAGTCATTTCAGTCATGTCCAACTCTGTGCGACCCCACAGACGGCAGCCCACCAGGCTCCCACATCCCTGGGATTCTCCAGGCAAGAATACTGGAGTGGGTTGCCATTTCCTTCTCCAATGCATGAAAGTGAAAAGTCAAAGAGAAGTCGCTCAGTTGCGTCCAACTCTTAGCGACCCCATGGACTGCAGCCTACCAAGGTCCTCCATCCATGGGATTTGCCAGGCAAGAGTACTGGAGTGGGGTGCCATTGCCTTCTCCAATTAGAGGTAATGGTAATATTCTAAATATATGCAATTAATTACCTTGAAAAAATTTATAGATAATTCCTTCATATACTATTTATACAATTGTATGTATTGTATCTATACATACTGTACTTACTTTTACAGTTCATGTAGATAGTGCAAATTAATGCTTAATTTTTCCTTCTCATTTATGCAGTTTTATAATATATTGATTTCATTTTATCCTCAGAAGATGACAATTTATATATTTTTGAAAATACACTGACTCATGGACCTGAACATACATTAGTTTCAATTATTTAAAATTGGTATCTTTATTACAGTTCAAACTGCCCCATCTTTGGCCTGTGTTATAGATAAAAGTTGTTTTCTGTGTTGTTGTATGTAACTCTACCCTCTCCAGATTTCTGGCCTGGAGAATTCCATGGACTGTATAGTCCATGGGGTCGCAAAGAGTCAGACACAACTGAGCTACTTTCACTTCACTTCAATTCTAGAAGACTTTGATACATTTATTGCTATCAAATGACAAGAAATTCCAGATAGACATTCTAGATTCAGACATTTCTTTACAAGTCTTCATTTCTTTCAACAAGAGATAGTATTTCAAGACCACAATTTGAATTCCAGAATGCTTACTACTGAGCAAGAAATATCTCTTAAAATAGCTCCCCCTTACAAGTGCATCTGTGTATTTTTTTTTTTTTTTACTTTTTAATCATTTTGGTTGTCTGAATCTTGATTTCTAGTATATTCCTTAGTAAACAATGCCCTCTGAGCTTTTGTATGCTGATAACTTCTTAAATGTGATTTTATATTTGAAACTCAACTTTACTAAATATAAAATTGCATTTCTCTCCCTTAAGCATTTTAAATATGCTAATAGCTTTTTTGACATAAAACATTACTACAAGAAGTCTAATATTAAACTAATTTTATTTTCCTTATAATTCATATGTCCTTTTTTCCTTAGATATCCAAAGTATTTTTTATTATTTTTCTTTAAAGGCCACCATTATAAATAGAATACATTTTGTTTCTAGTCATTCTGGATCAATGTTATCAAGTGCCTGCTATTTTCTTCAATGGATATTTTCTAAACATCATTACAGAAACTTCTTGACCAATAGATTTTGACATTTGCTCTCTTTTCTTGCCTTGGCTTCCTCTTCAGGATCTCCTGTTATAAACTGGATCTTCTGTGCTTGTCTTCAATCTCTCACTTCCTTCAACAAGTTTTTCTTTAATCTTACCTTTAATTTTTCTACAGGTATTATTTGTCATTTTCATTTACTTTGAATTTCATTTACTTTAGCCTTAATTTCTAAGTGAATGGTTACTTAGATTTTGAATTCTTGAATTCTGTCACCTAGTTCTGCATTTTTATCATTTTGATATATGTACTCTCATGTCTTACTATGGATGTGAGAGTTGGACCATAAAGAAGGCTGAGTGCTGTAGAGTTGATCTTTTCAAACTGTGGTGTTGGAGAATACTCTTGAGAGTCCCTTGAATTGCAAGGAGATCAAACCAGTCAGTCCTTAAAAAAATCAACCCTGGGTATTCATTGGAAGGACTGAAGCTGAAGCTCCAATACTGTGGGCACCTGATGTGAAGAGACAACTCACTGGAAAAGACCTGATGTTGGGAAAGACTGATGGCAGGAAAAGGGGATAACAAAGGATGAGATGGTTGGATGGCATCACCAACTCAATGAAGTTGAGTTTGAGAAAGCTCTGAGAGATGGTGAAGGACAGAGAAGCCTGGTGTGCTGCAGTCCATGGAGTCACAAAGAGTCAGACACTACTGAGCAACTGAACAACAAATGACTTATTTAATTTATTAATATATTTTAAACATAATACTTATAGTTGTCATATATCTATTAAGTATGTCTTTCTGAAATTATTTTACTCACTGGAAAGATGTTTTTATTCTCCTTGATCTCTTTTACTTCATATAGTAACTTTGTATGAGACTCTATAGTTCCTGTAACTGTTGGTGGTTTGTTCCTATAGGTTTGTAACTTAAAGTGTATGAACAAACCTGCTATCTAACTTCCATCTTAAGTTTATCTGTGATTTTTGTTTTTCATTTTCATATGTAAAATTATTTATAAAACAGAAACAGACTCACAGATTTATGGAGAAAGCGTATAGTTAAAAAGGGGAAAAGTCAAGGGAGGGATAAATTGGGAAGTTGGGATTAACATATACATAATACTATTTATAAAATAGATAAACAACAACGTCCTCCTACATAGCACAGGGAACTCCACTCAATATTCTGCAATAATCTATAAAGAAAAGGATCTTAAAATTAATTATCTATGAGGTTTTGCTTTTGAAAGCATAGAAAATAAGGTAGTTTTACCCTGAAAATCAAGATTCAAAAAAAAAAAAATGAAATGATGAGTTTCATCAAATTTCTTTCTACTTTTTTCATATTTTCTTGTTTCTCTTTATCTATATCAGAGGTCAGAAAATATTTATTATTAAAGATCAGACAATAAATGGTTTCATATTTACAGTCTGTATGGTCTCTGTCAAAACTACTCAATTCTTCCTTCATACCAAAAAAAAGCATGATTGCATTCCAATAAAACTTTATTTTAAAAAACCAGATAGTTGTCAGATTTGGCCTACAACTCACAATTTGCAAATCTCTGCTATATATATCCCACTGAGATTGATGGAGCCATCCATAATCCATGAATGCCAATGGAAACAGATGAAAAGATCTTGCAGAAAAGCCTATTTTCTCCAATCAAAGAATGAGAAAGAAGAATGTTCCCATCCCATCCCATTGGTGCTTCAGGGACCCTGAGTCAGAACCCTGTTTATAATTCCCAGTACACTAAGGCCAACAGAAATAGCTCCCCTTTCCCTCTCCAAATGGGGAGGAAAAGCCACATTGTCTATCCTTGCTTAAAATTAAGCAAATATCAATCCTGTGTGCTTTCATTGATCATCCCATCTGTTTACACTGATACAGTGTGTGGACTGGATTATGGAGAGGAGGAGCTAATGAAAATGATTCTTTAAATTTGTGTATAAAGTTTTAAGCAAAACCCTAGACATATCATGGTTAAACAAGCTAGAATCAACACAGTAAAAGTTGCGAGATTTCAACCATAGTATGGAACACTGCCTGGTTTCAGATTAGCATCTGGGATCATACAAACTAGACAGAGTAGAAACTCTGTAAGATTTTGAAAACTCAATTGAACCACTTTCAACAAAACTACAAGATATGTATTCTAAACCTAAATACACTGATTGCCTGCTTAGATATTATATTAAAATAAAACATCCAGAATAAAAGCCAAGTTTACTTGCCATGTCAAAAACCAGGAAAATCTCACCTCAAATGGTAAAGACAATCAACACTTATCAATACAGAGATGAGAGAGATGTTGGAATTATTTGCAAGATTTTAAAACAGCTGTCAAATGCTGTATGTAATTATAAACATGCTTGAAAATTAGAATATCTTAACAAAGAATTAGAAGCAATTAAAAAAGAATTTTAGAATTAAAAAAAAAGAAAAAAACAGCTACTGGAAAAAACTCTAAATGGGCTTAACATAATAATAAAATTGACAGAGGAAAGAATCAGTGAACTTGAAGGTAGATCAGTAGAAATAATTCAATCAAAACAGGGAAAAAAAAAGAAAGAAACCCTAAAACCTTGAAAATTAATAAAAAGTCTAAAGCTCAGGTGTCTACCATCCATGGGGTTGCAAAGAGTTAAAACAACTTAGGGACTAAACTACCACTTAGGTAGTCAAAATCCAATAAGGAAAGGAAAAGAGTTTTGAGGCCAATAAAATATCTGAAGAAATAGTACCTTGAAAACTTCCTAAATTTGAGAAATAAATGAAGGTACCCTAAGGAGCTCAATGACTCCAAAAGAGTTTACACACACAAAAAAAAAAAAACAAATCCATGCCAAACATAAATAGTCAAATTTCTGATAACTAAAAATAGCAGAAATAATATTGAAAATAGACAGAGAGAAATGATGCATTACCTACCATAAGGGAATAATTACATAAATAGCTGCAGATTTATAGATCCAACACAATCCATAACAAAATTTGAGCAGGTATTTTTGAAGATATTAACAAGTTCATACTGATGCTAAAATCTATAAAATGTAAAAAAAAAAATCCTTGAAATAAAAGAATTAGGAGAACTTTATCAATTTTAAAATTAACTAAAGTACATGAATAAATCTTTATATGTATGGTCAATTGATTTTTGACAAAGATACAAAGGAAGTTCAACAAAGAAAAAGATCACTTTTGCCTGAGTCTAGAGCTGAGGATCAAGATTGATGGAAATGACATATAAAGATTATTTAAGGGTGGTAGAAATGTTCTAAAACTAAATTGTTATCATTGCTGGAAAACTCTGTAAATTTACTCTACTTCATTGAAGTTCAAACAGGTGAATTACACAGTTTTTAAATTATGTTACAATAAAGCTATTCTTAAAAGAGATAGATAAGAAATGAACCTGAAAAGGAGATCAATCTGAGGATTCATTATTTAATTATTTTGAGTTTTAGAATAAGAAAATAGAAAAATGGAAAGCAAAAGTATACTAAAGAAATAATTTTAAACAATTTCCCCAAACTGAAAGATAACATAATAAATGACATCTAAAAATAAATAAATCCTGTACCTAACATCATACTTAAAGGTGAAAGACTGAACTCTTCTCAAGCATAATCAGCAGAGGAAATGTAAACTCTTATTATTGAAATCACACTCATTATTATCACTCATCTTATAATATTATCTTATTATTATCACACTGTTATTATTGTTAGAAAAGACTCCGATGCGGGAAAGTGTGAAAGCAGGAGGAGAAGGGGATAACAGGGAATGGGATGGTTGAATGGCATCACTGACTCAAGCTCTGGAAGGACAGGGAAGCCTGGGGTGCTACAGTCCATGGGGTCACAAAGAGTCAGACATGACTAAGTGACTGAACAACAAATTACCACTCTTATTCGACATCCTACTTGAGACTCTAGCCAGTGTGATAGGGCAGAAAAGAAACAACAGTCATACAGATTGGAAAGAACAAAATAAAACATATTCATTTTGAGACTTAAAAATCACAGATGACTAAAAGCTGATAGAACTGAAAAGTGATTTTAGTAAGGGCATAGGATACAAAGTAAATATGCAAAAGTCTATTTAAATTCTATACAGTAGCAGTGACCAATTAAAGATTTAAATGAATGGAATAATATAATTTATTATAGCTCCAAAATCATGAGTTATAGAAAACATGTATAAATATTATGAAATATGTAAAAGAGCTATATGCTGGAACCATAAGCCACTGGTGAAAAAAAATCTAAGACCTAAAAAGTTATTGACATATACCATATTTATGGAGCTTTCCAGGTGTCTTAGTGGGTAAAGAATCTGTCTGCAATGCAGGAGATGTGGATTTGATATCTGGGTTGGGAAGAGCCCCTGAAGGAGGGCATGGCAACACACTCCAGTATTTTTGCCTGGAGAATGCCATGGACAGAGGAGCCCGGCAGGCTACAGTCTACAAGGTCACAAGGAGTCAGACAGAACTGAAGCAGCTGAACGTGCACCATATTTATAAATTAGAAAACCTAATGTGTTCAAGATGTCAGTTTCTTCCTGACTAACCTATTTAATGCAATCCTAATCAAAATCTTATTAAGTTTTTTGAAGAAATTTATAAGATGCTTCTAAAATATGTATGAAAACACGGAAAAATATTTCCTCAAAGTCAGTCATAAAAGAAAGGGATATTTGGGATCTTGGCATCAAAAAGAAATATGAAGAAAAATTCCCTCGAGTAACAGTGACAGAGATCTCATGAAAATAACTGAAGTTGCACCAGCAAACAAAGATTTCAGATGGTAGCTACCGAACACAAAATTCCAGAGGGAAGCCTCCAAGGAAAATATGTCAGTGCTATTTTGTAAAACAAGTTCATCTTAATGAGACAGGAGTTAAATATGCTTTACATCTCTGACATAGAGTTCAGATTAATGAAACTCAGAAAAAAATAAGATGAAAAAACAATCATATATTCAAAGGAGAGAATATGATACAAAAGAAATGAAATTGTGTGAATGTGTGTGATGGTGGTAATATACGTGTTAAATCTTTTTTCATAGAGTATTAAGTCTAGAGAGAAAAATTTTAAAAATCAGGAAAAAGAAGTGCAAATTTGTCATTTAGGAAAACAGCTTTAAATAAATGAAGAGGCAACTAAAAAACATAAAACTGGAATTGAAGTGGGGAAGTAGGGAGTAAGAAACTGCTATTAATTATAATAGGTATATTATAATGTGTACATCTCATTCACATTTTCAATTAAATATTTATTAAAATTTTATAAAGTGTAGCACACACATAATTCATATATATGTGCACCAGTTTAATAATTTTCATAAAATTTAGTTTAATAATTTTCATATTATTACAGTTTAATAATTTTCATAAAAGTGTTCTTAAGTTTCAAAGCCCAGGTAAAGTCTGACACCCTTCGTAAATTCCCTTACCTCTTTGTTGTTCATTTGCTAAGTCCTGTCCAATGTTTCATGAACCTATGGACTGCAGCAAGCCAGGCTTCTGTGTCCTTCACTATCTCTCATTTGTTCAAACTCATTTCAGTTGTGTTGATGATGCCATCCAACCATCTCATCCTCTGTCACCCCCTTCTCCTCCTGTCCTTAATCTTTCACAGCATCAGGGCCTTTTCCAATAAGTCAGCTCTTTACATCAGGTGGCAAAGTACTGGAGTTTCAGCTTTAGCATCAGTCCTTCCAATGAATATTCGGACATGATTTCCTTTAGAATTCACTGGTTTTATCTCCTTACAGTCCAAGGGACTTTCAAGAGTCTTCTCCAGCATCACAATTCAAAAGCATCTATTCTTCAGTACCCAGCCTTCTTTATGATCCAATTATCACACTCATACATGACTACTGGAAAATGATAGCTTTGACTATATGGAAATTTGTCAGCAAAGTGATGTCTTTTCTTTTTTATAGAGTTGTATCATCTGGATATCTGAGGTTGCTGATATTTCTCCCAGCAATCTTGATTCCAGTTTGTGATTTATTCAGCCTAGCATTTCGCATGATGTACTCTGCATGTAAATTATACACACAAGTTAACATTATATAGCCTTGTTGTATTCTTTTCCCAATTTGGAACCAGTCCGTTGTTCCATGTCTGATTCTAACTGTTGCTTCTTGACCTGCATACAGGTTCCTCTGAAGACAGATAAGGCAATCTGATATTCCCATCTCTTGAAGAATTTTTCACAGTTTATTGTGATCCAGACAGTCAAAAGGTTTAAGCAAAATTTTTTTTCTGGAATTCCCTTGCTTTCTCTATGATCCAACAAATCCTGGCAATTTGATCTCTGGTCCTTCTGCTTATTTGAAATCTAGCTTGTACATTTTGAGCATAATCTTACTGGCTTGAGAAATGAGCACAATTGTACAGTAGCTTGAACATTCTTTGGCATTGCCCTTTTTTGGGACTGGAATGAAAATTTACCTTTTCCAGTCCTGTGGCCATAGCTGAGTTTTCCAAATTTGCTGACATATGGAGTTCAGCACTATAACAGCATCATTTTTTATCATCTTGTAGGATTTAAAGTAGCTCAAGTGGATTTCCATCACCTTCACTAGCTTTATTTATAGTAAGGCTTCCTAAAACCCACTTGACTTCACACTCTAGGATGTCTGGCCCTAAATGAGTGACCACACCATCGTGGTTATATGGGTCATTAAGACTTTTTTTATATAGTACTTCTGTGTTCTTGCGACCTGTTCTTAATCTCTTCTGCTTCTGTTAGGTCCATTTCATTTCTGTCCTTTATTGTGCCTATCTTTGCATGAAATGTTCACTTGATATCACCAATTTTCTTGAAGAGATCTCTAGTTTTTTCCATTCTATTGTTTTTCTCTCTTGTTGCACTGTTGTTTTAAGAAGATCTTCTTATCTCCCCTTGCTATTCTCTGGAACTCTGCATCCAGTTTGTTGTATTGTTCCCTTTTTCTCTTGATTTTCACTTTTTTTTTTTTTCAGCAGTTTGTAAAACCTCTTCAAACAACCATTTTGCCTTCTTCCATTTCTTTTTCTTTGGGATGGTTTTGTTCACTGCATCCTGTACAACGTTAGGAACTCTGTCCATATATCCTCAGGCACTTTGTCTACCAGATCTAATCACTTGAATCTATTTGTCACCTCCACTTTATAATTATAGGGGATTTGATTTAGATCTTACCTGAATGGCCTATTGGTTTCCCCTACTTTCTTCAATTTAAGCCTGAATTTGGCAGTAAGGAGCTCATGATCTGAGCCAGTCAACTCCAGTTTTTGTTTTTGCTGATGGTGATAGAGCTTCTCCATCTTCAGCTACAAAGAATATAATCAATCTTTGTATCATCAAGCATCAACCACTTAGTGATGTCCATTATGTAGAATCATCTCTTGGGTTGTTGGAAAAGGGGATTTGCTATGACCAATGTGTTCTCTTGACAAAACCCTTTTAGCCATCACCCTGCTTCATTCTGTACTCCAAGGCCAAACTTGGCTATTACTCCAAGTATCTCTTGAATTCACAGCTTTGTATTCCAATCGTCTATGATGAAAAGACTGTTTGTTTGTTTGTTTTGCTTTCAGTTCTAGAAGATCTTGTAAGTCTTCATAGAGCCAGTTAACTTCAGTTTCTTCAGCATTTGTGTTTGTGACTTAGACATGGATTGCAGTGACGATGTATTCTCTGCCTTGGAAATGAACCAAGGTCATTCTATTGTTTTTGAGGTTGCACACAAGTACTACACCTCTGACTCTTCCCTTGAATATGAGGGCTACTCGATTTTCTAAGGGATTCTTGCTCACAGTAGTAGATATAATGGTCATCTGAATTAAATTCACCTATTCCCATCCATTTTAGTTCACTGATTCCTAGATGTCAATGTTCATTTTGCTACCTTTTGTTGACCACATTTAATATACCTTGAATTATGAACCTAACAGAAGCAGAAAATATTAAGAAGAGATGGCAAGAATACACAGAAGAGCTATACAAAAAAACATTTTCATGGACCAGATTACCACGATGGTCTGATCACTCAACTAGAGCCAGGAATCCTGGAATGTGAAGTCAAGTGGGCCTTAGGAAGCATCACTATGAACAAAGCTAGTGAAGATGATGGAATTCCAGTTGAGCTATATCAAAAAGATGATCCTTTTTAAGTGCTGCACTTTGTATACCAGCAACTTGGAAAACTCAGCAGTGGCCACAGGACTGGAAAAGTTCAGTTTTCATTCCAACCCCAAAGAAGGGCAATGCCAAGGAATGTTGAAACTACTGTACAATTGTACTCATCTCACACAGTAATAAAGTAAGCTCAAAATTCTCCAAGCCAGGCTTCAAGAGTATGTGAACTGTGAACTTCCAAATGTTCAAGCTGGATTTAGAAAAGGCAGAGGAAATAGAGATCAAATTGCCAACATCTGTTGGATCATAGAAAAAGCAAGAGAATTCCAGAAAAATCATGTACTTCAGCTTTATTGATTACACCAAAGCCTTTGACTGTGTCAATCACAACAAAGTTCTTCAAGAGATGGGACTATCAGACCAAATTACCTGCCTATTGAGAAATCTGTATGAAGGTCAAGAAGCAATAGTTAGAACTGGGCATGGAAACAATGGACTGGTTCCAAATTGGGAAAGGAGTATATAAAGGCTGTATATTGTCACCCTGCTTATTTAACTTCTATACAGAGTACATCATGCAAAATACTGGGCTGGATGAAGCACAAACTGGAATACAGATTGGTAGAAGAAATATCAATAACCTCAGATACACAGATGACAATATCTTTATGGCAGAAAGTGAAGAGGAACTGAACAGTCTTTTGATGAAAGTGAAAGAAGAGAGTGAAAAAGTTGGCTTAAAACTCAACATTTGAAAAACTAAGATCATGGCATCTGATCCAATCACTTCATGGCAACTAGATGGGAAAACAATGGAAACCGTGACAGACTTTATTTTATTGGGCTCCAAAATCACTGCAGATGATGACTGCAGCCATGAAATTAAATGACACATGCTCCTTGGAAGAAAAGTTATGACCAATCTAGAAAGCATATTAAAAAGCAGAGACATTACCTTGTCAACAAAGGTCCATCTAGTCAAACCTATGGTTTTTCAAGTAGTCATGTATGGATATGAGAGTTGGACTAGAAAAAAAGCTGAGTGGCAAAGAATTGATGCTTTTAAACTGTGGTGTTGGAGAAGACTCTCGAGAGTCACTTGGTCTGCAAGGAGATCAAACCAGTGAATCCTAAAGGGCATCAGTTCAGGCAGTTCAGTTCGGTCGCTCAGACGTGTCCGACTCTTTGAGACCCCATGAATCACAGCAAACCAGGCCTCCCTGTCCACCACCAACTCCAGTATTTCACTCAAACTCATGTCCATCGAGTCAGTGATGCAATCCAGCAATCTGATCCTCTGTCGTCCCCTTCTCCTCCTTCCCCCAATCCCTCACAACATCAGAGTCTTTTCCCAATGAGTCAACTCTTCACAAGAGGTGGTCAAAGTATTGGAGTTTCAGCTTTAGCATCATTCCTTCCAAAGAACACCCAGGACTGATCTCCTTTAGAATGGACCTGTTGGATCTCCTTGCAGTCCAAGGGAATCTCAAGAGTCTTCTCCAATATCACAGTTCAAAAGCATCAATTCTTCGGTGCTCAGCTTTCTTCATAGTCCAACTCTCACATCCATACATGACTACTGGAAAAACCATAACCTTGACTAGACGGACCTTTGTTGGCAAAGTAATGTCTCTGCTCTTGAATATCCTATCTAGGTTGGTCATAACTTTCCTTCCAAGGAGTAAGTGTCTTTTAATTTCATGACTGCAATCACCATCTGCAGTGATTTTGGAGCCCCCCCAAAATAAAGTCTGACACTGTTTCCACTGTTTCTCCATCTATTTCCCATGAAGTGATGGGACCAGATGCCATGATCTTAGTTTTCTGAATGTTGAGCTTTAACCCAACTTTTGATCACTCACATAGAGCCAGACATCCTGGAATGTGAAGTCAAGTGAGCCTTGGAAAGCATCACTATGAACAAAGTTAGTGGAGGTTATGGAATTCCGGTTGAGCTATTTCAAATCCTGAAAGATGATGTTGTGAAAGTGCTGCATTCAATATGCCAGCAAATTTGGAAAACCTAGCAGTGGCCACAGGACTGGGAAAGGTCAGTTTTCATTCCAATCCCAAAGAAGGGCAATGCTAAAGAATGCTCAAACTACCGCACAATTGCACTCATCTCACACACTAGTAAAGTAATGCTCAAAACTCTCCAAGCCAGGCTTCAGCAATATGTGAACCATGAACTTCCAGATGTTCAAGCTGGTTTTAGAAAAGGCAGAGGAACCAGAGATCAAATTGCCAACATCTGCTGGATCATGGAAAAAGCAAGAGAGTTCAAAAAAAACATCTATTTCTGCTTTATTGACAATGCCAAAGACTTTGACTGTGTAGATCACAATAAACTGTGGAAAATTCTGAAAGAGATGGGAATACCAGACCACCTGACCTGCCTCTTGAGCAACCTATATGCAGGTCAGGAAACAACAGTTAGAACTGGACATGGAACAACAGACTGGTTCCAAATAGGAAAAGGAGTATGTCAAGGCTGTATATAGCCACCCTGCTTGTTTAACTTATATGCAGAGTATATCATGAGAAACGCTGGGCTGGAAGAAGTACAAGCTGGAATCAAGACTCCCGGGAGAAATATCAATAACCTCAGATATGCAGATGACATCCACCCTTATGGCAGAAAGTGAAGAGGAACTGAAAAGCCTCTTGATTAAAGTGAAAGAGGAGAGTGAAAAAGTTGGCTTAAAGCTCAACATTCAGTAAAAGGACCTCAGTCCTTAATAATCACTGGTAGGTCTGATGCTGAATCTGAAATTCCAATACTTTGTCCACCTGATGCACAGAACTGACTCATTGGAAAAGACCTTGATGCTGGGAAAGATTGAAGGCAGGACAAGGAGACTACAGAGAATGAGATGATTGGATGGCATTACTGGCTTAATGGACATGAATTTGAGCAAGCTCTGGGAGTTGGTGATGGACATGAAAGCCTGGAGTGCTCTAGTCCATTGGGTCGCAAAGAGTCAGACATGACTGAGCTTCTGAACTGAACTGATGAATCCAAAATTCCAGGTTTCTATGCAATATTGTTATTTACATCACTGGATTTTACCTTCATCACCAGACACATCCACCAATGAGCACCACTTCCGCCTTGGCCCAGCCCCTTCATTCTTTAAGGAGAGGTAGAGGAAACTGGAGTCTATTATACAGAGTGCAGTAAGCCAGAAAGAAAAACACCAATACAGTATACTAACACATATATATGGAATTTAGAAAGATGGTAATGATAACCCTGTATGCGAGACAGCAAAAGAGACAGAGATGTATAGAACAATCTTTTGGACTCTGTGGAAGAGGGAGAGGGTGGGATGATTTGGGAGAATGGCATTGAAACATGTATAATATCATATATGAAATGAATCACCAGTCCAGGTTCGATGCATAATACAGGATGCTTGGGGCTAGTGCACTGGGATGACCCAGAGGGATGGTACAGGAAGGGAGGTGGGAGGTGGGTTCAGGATGGGAAACACGTGTACACCCGTGGCAGATACATGTTGATGTATGGCAAAACCAATACAATATTGTAAAGTAATTGGTCCAATTAAAATAAATAAATTTATATTTTAAAAAAGGAGCTATTAATAATTGCCCTTTCCTATTCCCCAGTAGTATACTGGGCACCTTCTGATCTGATGGCCTCATCTTTCAGTGTCACATCTTTTGTCTTTTTATACTGTTCATGGGGTTCTTGTGGCAATAACACTGGAGTGGTTTGCTGTCCCCTCCTCCTGTGGACCATGTTTTGTCAGAACTCTTCACTATGACTCAACTGTCTTGGGTGGCCTTGCATAGCATGGGTCACAGCTCACTGAGTTAAGAAAGCCCCTTTGCCATGACAAGGTTATGATCCATGAAGTATTACCTACTGGCAAATTCTGTTTACTGAGTACAAACAAAATCTGCATCCTAAATATAATGTCTTTCACATACTTAAATACATTTAGTTGGTAGGGTTACATAAGTTTGAAGAAAGAAGTCATGGAAAATCTAGTTATTTCACACAAATTAGAGATAATCACATGGAGGTTTGGCTCTAAAAACTTCTGGAAAGAGGACTACAATTGACCTCATTTCTGCATGAGTAAGAAATGAAACAGGCAAAATAACAAATCTAATTTTATTTTTCAGTGAAATGCCATTTAATTCCCTTTCTTTATTTTCCTAATGAAATCTTCAGTAAATTCCCCAACATTCACTAATTTCCTTTTGGAAATAAAAATTTTACTTTGGAAAGCACAAATGGAAAGATAAGAGGATATAAGCATAAGAGCTACAAACCTGAGAAAAGAGGCAAACAGTCTTTCAACACATAAAAAGTCAGCTTGTTTCTGTGACCACTAAATATAAAACACATATCTTAAATCACAGGCTATCAGGGGAATAAAATTATTAGACTCAAAGGGTACTACATGCCTTTATTTGATCCTGAAGTTTTCTTTTTCTCAACAAAGTTGAGAAAGTTCAATGTTCATTCTGAAGTCTTCTTTTTCTCCAAAACATTTATTATATTCTTTACTTTGGGTAAATAATTAAACCACTTGACCCCAAACTTTTCTAAGTTTAGCGGTGGAAGTACTGCTTCTATGAAATCCCCGTGTCAGTGGCAAACTGGGATGGTTTGCCACCTTAGAACTCCAGGATCACCTGGTTCCTCCTCAGTGCTAGAGAGTTTTAATAGGTAACTGAATTAAAGAAATAAAGGTATGAGATGATATGAAGGAATCTATGCTCCTTCAGGTCTGGGGTCAGCTCAGTTTGAAAGATGGAAGGGGTCTCTTGATACACTCTCTCAGGAGGTTACATAAAAACACACCACCAGATTATAGACAGGAAATTTGCTGTCACACTTGCTGCTTTATCCAGCCTGCCTGCCTCTCTCTGAATCCTGTCTTAAATGCAGCATTCTTGTATTCTTGAGAAAACCTGAACTTAAGTGATAGGACATAAATAGCTGGAGAGAAAATTCTAGTTCAATATAGGCCAGAGAAAATCCAAACCCCCACAAATCCCACCCTAAATCCTCAAGCTGGAAAAGTTTGGAGCATTACATCACCAGTGATTGCTCCCATTGGCTGATTGTACCCAAAGGATCAGAACACCTGCTCCTCGTACTAACTCTTTCTTTCTCTTGCAAAGCATCGGAAACCTAGGTAGCATAGACTATGACAAAGGTCCTGGGCAAGAACAGGTTTTCAGAAGGGCCTACATTTCCAGTTCACTGCTTTAACATGCAAGACAGGGTGAGCATGTCTGTGGACAGGACACAGTGAGCCCAGGAAAGAACTCTCCCCTTGGGAAGCCTAAGATGCTAGCTTGACTAGGAGTTGAAGGAGATTCCCAGTGAGCTAAATGTGCTTGCTTTCTTCTCCCAGTGGTGCTATCAGGAAAGATTCTCATTCTAATAAGTTTTGACAAAAGCGGGCAAGGAGAGCAGGTGCCAATGAACCCAACTAGTTGGAGGCATTAGAGACACCCTGGGCACCAGAGGATGGAGGTGTTGCCATGGGAACCTAGTAAAAGGTGTTTGGTGTTAGCTGGTTAGGAGGTTTGTTTTCTTAAGACAGAACTGAACAGCTGCAAGTCATGCTCTCTGTTTTCTACTTTAGCATCAGTGGGTAAATTCCGCTGCTTTCCATCCCTCCATTCCCAGCCTTAAATAGGATTTGAGGAATTTAATTTATCTGCTAACATGAATAATGCTTAAATATAAGGCACACCAAAATCCTTTGAAAAAGGTATTTGCAGCAAATCAGGACAGTTCTAATCACAGAACTCTTTATGTTGAAGAGAAGATTGTTGCTTCAGGGTTAGAGTGGTGTTTTTTTTTCAGCAGGATTTGAAGACATCATTTTGAGCTGCAAAGCTGTCACCCTAGCTTGCATAAACATCTTTCTATCACGTGTTCTTTGGCATTCATACCCCAATTTTTAAAACTTGTATATCTTGGAAAGGACTCTAAAACACAGGACTGCCTAAGAAAGGGATAGGATCTCTGATTTTGCAGATATTTTTAAAGTCTTTTAAAGACAAAGAATCAAGGAAGAGGAATGTTGAGTCTTAAAATATTGATTATCCAGTAGCAAGTATTATAATTAGGGTTACCATAAATTTACTCCTCTTCTAAGAGCTGAAGAAGACATGAAGAGGATCAAAATTAGGATTCTGGTGACATGCCAGACTGAGGGAGCAATGGCATCTTCTAGACTTGACAGACAAATGAATAATGGAGGGGATCTGGGAGGTCTGAGCTACAAGAAACTGGAGGACAGGCTATATGGGTAAGATGTTCATATCCTGATAAAGAAGGAAAGGCATCTTCTCTTTCAAGCAAGACTAAGAAGGATAACCAATTGATGCTGTAAGTGGGGTCATGGCAGTATGTAACAAGCAGAAATAGTATAACAAACATGGAAGAACAGTATCACTGAGCTACTAAAACAGGAGTCCACGTACTGAAGTTAGAATTCAAAGTGCAAACTTAGTTACAGAATCAGAACCAAAACTAGCTGAGAGTATCCAAGCCTAGGATTAAAACAAGGCTAGCAACCAGTGATGGTGACTGCAGCCATGAAATTAGAAGACACTTACTCCTTGGAAGAAAAGTTATGTCCAACCTAAATAGCATTTTCAAAAGCAGAGACATTACTTTGCCAACTAAGGTCTGTCTAGTCAAGGCTATGGTTTTTCCTGTGGCCATGTATGGATGTGAGAGTTGGACTGTGAAGAAGGCTGATCGCCGAAGGATTGATGCTTTTGAACTGTGGTGTTGGAGAAGACTCTTGAGAGTCCCTTGGACTGCAGGGAGATCCAACCAGTCCATTCTGAAGGAGATCAACCCTGGGGTTTCTCTGGAAGGAATGATGCTAAAGCTGAAACTCCAGTACTTTGGCCACCTCATGCAAAGAGTTGACTCATTGGAAAAGACTCTGATGCTGGGACGGATTGGGGGCAGGAGGAGAAGGGGACGACCGAGGATGAGATGGCTGGATGGCATCACTGACTCGATGGATGTGAGTCTGAGTGAACTCCGAGAGATGGTAATGAACAGGGAGGCCTGGCGTGCTGCGATTCATGGGGTCGCAAAGAGTCGGACACGACTGAGCGACTGAACTGAACTGTACTGAGCAACCAGTGAATTGTAATCCTATGTCACTGGGGCATCGACTTAGCATTTTTTTTATTGATTCCCAGGGTTATCGCTATACCTATAGGATGTAGTTAATGGTGGAAATTATGAAGGTTATTAGAGAAACAAGAGAAGGAGTCCTCATTTCAGGGATACCTCAGATTACCTGCAATCAAATAGTTTGTAATTCTGCCATGAAAAATAAGCCTTTGAATTCACAGGTTTCAGTAGAACACAATTATGTACCAACCAGATATACAAGCCCTCAATGCAACAGAGAGAACATAAACTAGAGATTGGCATGAACTGGAATAACTGGTGGGACTTGGAGAAGTATATCTCTGTTTCTATTTTTGTAAATGCTGCATGTATGCTTGATATGTATATATATATAATATAAGAATTAAGTGCAAAAATAAAATGCATGTTTTGTATGTGCATGGATATTAGCTAGCTAGATAGATAATAGACAGACATAAATACAAGGATAGTTTTATCCAGTGTGGTATCTATAAAATCATACTTTATTATATCATTTAACATTCTTAATACATATGTTTTCTTCCTAATTGTTCTAGTTTCTAAGAGACATATTTTAAACTCAATATGGTTTGTCTCTTATACACATCTATTAGAATATCTGTCTCTTATACACATCTAGATGTGTATAAGAGACAGACTCAATATGGTTCCAGTTTAATGATGATTTCTTTAAAATTTTATCAGTCTTTGCTCTGTTTGCTTTATATAAATTGATGTTTACTTTTAGGATTCCTGATAAAGAAATTATTTTATTATCATGCAATGATATACAAAAAGCTTATTCCTTTAAAAATCTCTACCCAGCTTTTATGTCTTTATCTCTCTTTGCTGCATCCTGAGTAATTTTCTTGGTTTCAAATTCCAGTTTAAAAATTATCTCTGCATTAAATCAGCATTTTAGCCCATCTATTACATTTTTCATTTCATTGGTAGTTGATATTTTACTATCTCCTGTCTCAGGATTGCAAATGAGAAGCCCAATGTTTATCAGATTTATTTTTCCTTTGTAAATAACATATTATTTTGCTTATGAGGTAATAAGGTTTTTGGCATTGGATAGATGAAAAATTTTATACAGTATGACTAAATGTTTTACTGTTTTTTATTTGGTTCTTTTTTTTTAATCATTGCTCCAAATTGAAATTCTATGAGCAAATTCAAGGCATAACACTCTTAAACTCAGGAAAATTTTCTTCTACTATTTCTTTAAATCTTGATCCTTCCCCCAAACTTTTTGTCTCTCTCTTTAAAGCTTCTACCATTTGAAAAATATGCCTTGTCTCTTTGACAGTTCTAATAGCTGTCTCTATTTTTTCTCCATTTTGATTAATTTCTTACAGTTTTCTAGGTCATAAATGTAAATCTTAATAATGATCATCCCAACTTTCAATTCACATAGAAAATTATCTACTTGAAAATCATATTTTAACTTTGAAAACATATTTGTGCCACACCCTCAATCTAGGGTAATAAAACAATTCAAGGTCTTACTTAATCCCAGGCATCCAAAGTTACCAATGACTGTTGGCTTCACAGAAACAAGTTGTTTGAAGTTGGGATAGAAAAGAAGCAATCTGTGTTGAGGGTAGCATTTCTCAGAGTGCTCAGCTTTCAAATCCTTGAGAATATCCTCTCTAAATCTCCCTCGCATTTTCAAAAAGTTAATAGCAAGTGTTATCAAGGATATGGAGAAATTGGAACCCTCATATATTGCTGATTGAAATGTAAAATTATACAGCCATTTTAGAAAACTGTGTGATGGTCCTCAAAAGGATAAAGAAAAGTTTTGATTTTACTCATCAATTACACTTCTAGGTATATATGGGAAATTAAAACACACATGAACTCAAAACTTGTATGCAGTTGTTCAGGTAGCATTTCTCATAACAGTTTAAAAGTGCAAATAATTCAAATGTTCAAGTTATCAATGGTAAATAAAAAGTGATGTGAATATTATTTAATAAATTAATAAATAAACTAATAAATAAATAAAATATAAATAACTGATGCTTGCTACAACATGGATAAATCTTGTAATATGATAAGTGAAAGAATTCAACCACAAAAGACCACATGTTGTATGGTTCCACCTATTTGAAATGTCCCCAGTAGGCAAAACTATACAGTCAGGCAATAGATAATTGGTTAATTAGGACTGTTGAAAGAATAAGAAAAACAGGAGGAAGAATGATTGTTAAAGGGTACAGCATTTTGGTGGGGGTTATTAAGAGAAATTGAAAAGTGGTTGTAATATGGTTATATAACACATTCAAAGTACAGAAAAACTGTACAGAATAAATGGATGAACTGGATAGTATATGATCTAAATATCAGTAAAACTGTTAATAAAAAGGCTATAGATAAAACTACTTCCCTGGTAACTCACGTAAAAAATTCACCTGCCAATGCAGGAGACACAGGTTTGATCTCTGGGTTGGGAAGGTCTGCTGGAGAAGGAAATGGCAAATGCATTCTAGTATTCTTGCCTGGGAAATCCCATAGACAGAGGAGCCTCATGGGCTTTAGCCATGGGATCACAAAAGAGTCAGATATGACATAGCAACTAACCATCAACAACAGATAAAACTAATTGGTTATGAAATGGCTGTTGTTGTTATTCAGTTGCTAAGTCACGTCTGACTCTTAGCAACCCCATGAATTTAAAGCACTCCAAGCTCCCCTGTCCTCTACTATCTCCCAGAGTTTACTCAAATTCATGTCTATTGAGTCAGTGATGCTATCTAACCATTTAATCTTCTGTTACCTCCTTCTCCTTTTGACTTCTATCTTTCCCAGCATCAAGGTCTTTTCCAATGAGTTGGCTCTTCACATTAGGTGACCAAAGTATTAGAGTTTCGGCTTCAGCTGAAAGCTTCAGTCATTCCAATGAATATTCAAAGTTGATTTCCTTTAGGATGGACAGATTTGATCTCCTTAAAGTCCAACAAACTCTCAAGGGTCTTCTCTAGCACCACAGTTTGAAAACATCAATTCTTCAACACTCAGCCTTCTTTATGGTCCAACTCTCACATTCATATGTGACTACTGGAAAAACCATAGCTTTGACTATATGGACCTCTGTCCTCAAAGTGAGGTCTCTGCTTTTTAGTATGCTGTCTAGGTTTGTCATAGCTTTCCTTCCAAGGAGCAAGTATCTTTTCATTTCATGGCTGCAGTCACCATCTGCAGTGGCTTTGGAGCCCAAGAAAAGAAAACCTGTCACTGTTTCTACTTTTTCCCATTCTATTTGCCTTGAAGTGATTGGACTGAATACCATGATCTTAGTTTTATTAATGTTGAATTTCAAGCTAGCTTTTTCACTCTCCACTTTCACCTTCTTCAAGAAACTCTTTAATTCCTCTTTACTTTCTGCCATTAGAGTGGTATCATCTGCATATCTGAGATTGTTGATGTTTCTCCCAGCAATTTTGATTCCAGCTTGCAATTCATCCAGCCCTACATTTCATACGATGTATTCTGTGTATAAGTTAAATAAGCAGAGTAACAATATACAACATTTTCAAACTCCTTTTCCAATTTGGAACTAGTCAGTTGTTTCATGACCGGTTCTAACTGTTAGGATAAAATAATTGCTGATTGGCCAGCAAGATGGTGGAGTAGAAGGAGGTGAACTCACCCTTTTTTACAAAAACACCAAAATCACAGCTAACTGTTGAACAACCAACCATCCTTCTCCCCAAAAAAGAAAAAATCTTGGAACTTACTGAAAAAGATACCCTACACCCTAAGACAGAGAAAAAGTCACAAGAAGATTGTGGGGGAAGGGCAATCATGATAAAATAAAATCTTATCTCTCATCACGCCAGGGGGGCACCCATAATCTGGAAAATAATTAATCACAGAAGTTTTCCCACAAAAGTGAAAATCCTAAACCCCACATCAGTCTTCCAGCCTAGGAGTCCTGGGGGTCCAGGAACAGGAGAAGCCCACTGATAGTCTGATTTTGAAAGCAAGCAAAGTTTGATTGTAGGAAATCCACAGGACTAGGGAAAATATAAATTTCACTCTTGGAAGGTGCACACAATGTCTAGTGTACACTAGGACTCGGGGGAAAAAGCAATGACCTCATTATAGACTGGGTTGGATCTACATGCTATTATTGGAGGGTCATCCATGGATTTGGAGGGCAACTGATGTTCATGATTGGGACAAAGACATTGGCAGTGGCAACTCTGGCAAGTATTCATTGGCATGAGTCCTCATATTTTCCTCACAAGACTTGCCATACCCCAAAGCCTGTAGACTCCTTTACTGGGATATCTCAGGCCCAACAACCAACAGGGCAGCAACTCAGCCCCCTCATCAGCAGAAAGGCTGCTTAAAGTCTTCCTGAGCATAGGCCTGCCCACCAGAGAGACAATAACTAGCCCCACCCACCAATAGGCAGGAAGTAGTTCTTCTCACTAGAAAGTCTGCACAAGCCTCTTAGACATACTCCTTCACCAAGGGGTGTCTACAAGAAGAACTATGACCCTGCAGCCTGTGGAACAGAAGCTGCAACCACAGAAAGTTAGATAAGATAAAACAGTAGAGAAATATGTCCCATAGAGGGAACAAGATAAACCCCCAGAAGAACAAATAAGTGAAGTGGAAATGTGCAATCTACAGGGAAAAAGAATGCTAGTGAAGATAATCAAAGATCTCAGATAAAGAATGAAGGCACATATTAAGAAGATATAAGATATGTTTAATAAAGACCTAGAAGAACTAAGAAGCAATACAATAAATGAGATGAAAAATAAACTAGGAGGAACTGATAGCAGAGTAACTGAAGCAGAATAGGTAAGTGACCTGGAAGACAGAATGATGGAACTCTTTGTCACAGAATAGAACAAAGAAAAAAAAAAATGAAAAGAAATGAGACTAGAAAATAAAAAAATACCTGAAGACAAATGAAAATGAAAATATGGTGATTCAAAACCTATGGGACCCAGCAAAAGCAGTTCTTAGAGGGAAGTTTATAGCAATACAATCTTAAACTTCAGAAAACAAGGAAAATGATAAACAACCTATTTTTTGAACCTAAAGCAACTAAAGAAATAAGAACAACAACAACAGCAAAAAAAAAAAAAAAAGAACCTCAAAATTAGTAAAAGGAATTAAGTCATAAGGATCAGAGCAGAAATAAATGAAACAGAGATGAAGAAAATAATAATGAAGATCAGTAAAACTAAAAGCTGGTTCTTTGAGAAAATAAACAAAACTGATGTGCTTAGCCATACTGATAAAGAAAAAAGAGAGAGGGAACAAATCAATAAAATTGTAAATGAAAGATGAGAATTATAACTGACACCACAGGAACACAAAGGACAATAAGAGACTACTACAAACAATATGTACTACTACAAGCCAACAAAATGAACAATTTATAAGAAATGGACAAATTATTAGAAAGGTACAATCTCCTAACACTGAACTAGGAAGGAATAGAAAATATGAATACACCAATAGCAAATAATGAAATTGAAACTGAATTTAAAAACTTGCAATAAATGAAAGTTTTCCGGACCTGATGGTACATCACAGGCAAATTCTATCATATATTTAGATAGGAGTTAACGCCCATCTTTCTGAAACTATTCCAAAAAAAAATTGCAGAAGAAAATATTTCAAATTCATTTTATGAGGCCATCATCACCCTGATACCAAAACCACACAAGATATCACAAAAAAGAAAATTACAGGCCAATATTACAGACCAATCTAGATGTAAGAACCCTCAAAAAATTACTAGCAATCTGAATCCAACAATACATTAAAAGGATCGTACACCATGATCAAATGGGATTTACCACAAGGATGCAAGGTATTTTCAATTTCTGCAATCAAAAAGTATGAAATATCACATCACCAAATTAATGAAGAAAAACTACATGATTATCTCAATAGATCCAGAAAAAGGTTTCACAAAAGTTCAGCATCTATTTAAGATAAAAACTCTCCAGAACTGGGGCATAGACGGAACCTTCATTAAAACAGTATAGTGCTGGTACAAAAATAGAAATATAAATCAATGAAACAGGATAGAAAACCCAGAAATAAACTAACACACCTATCGTCAATTAATCTATGACAGAGGAGGCAAGACTACAATGGAGGAGAGAAAGTATCTTCAATAAATGTAGCTTTGAAAATTGGACAGCTATATGCAAACTTAGAATATTCTTTAGTACCATAAAAAGTAAACACAAAATGAATCAAAAGCCTAAATGTAAGGTCAGCTAAAACAAAACTCTTAGAAAAAAACATGCAGAACACACTTTGACGTAAATCATAGCAATATCTTTTCCAAGGTGCCTTCTGGATTAATGCAAATTTAAAAAAAATAAACAAATGGGATCTAATTAAACTCAAAAGCTTTTGTATACCAAAGGGAATCATAGGCAAAATGAAAAGACAATCCACAGAATGGGAATAAAAATTTTCAAATGATGGGACAAACGAAGGATTAGTCTAAAAATTGCAAACAGATCATGCAGCACATTATCAAAATAAAAAAAAATAACCCAATCAAATAGTGGACAGATGACCTAAATAGACTTTTCTCCAAAGAAGACAGACTGATGGCCAAGAGGCACATGAAAAGATATGCAACATCACCAATTATTATCAGAAAAACAAATCAAAATAACAATGAGGTATCACCTCACACAAGTCAGAATAGCCATTGTCAAAAAATCTACTAACAATAAATGCTGGAGAGGGTGTCGAGAAAGGAGAACTCTCCTGCACTGTTGTGGGAATATAAATTGGTATAGCCACTATAAAGAGTATGGAAATTCTTTGAAAAGCTAAAAATAGAGCTACAATTTGATCTGACAACCCCACACCTGGACATATACCTGGAGAAAAACATGGTTTGAAAGGATACAAGCACCCCAGTGTTCACTGCAGCACTGTTTAGAGTAGCCAAGACATGGAAGCCACATAAATATCGTTCAACAGAGGAATGGATAAACAAGAAATGGTACACATATACAATGGAATATTACTCAATAATTGAAACGAATGAAATAATTTCATTTGCAACACCATAGAAGGAGCTGGAGATTATCATACTAACTGAAGCAACTCAAACAGAGAAAGACAAATATCATATGATATTGCTTATATGTGGAACCAAAAAATGATTTAGAAAATATAAAAAATGATACAAATGAAAGTATTTAGAAACTAGAAACAGATTCACAGCCTTAGAGAACAAACTTATCGTTAATGGGGGAAAGGGAGAGGGAAGGGACTGATTGGGAGTTTGAGTTGATGTATACATTACTCTGTTTAAAATAGATAACCAGCAAAGACCTATTGTATAGCATAGGGAATTCTGCTTAATATTCTGTAATAATATAAATGCGAAAATAATTGAAATTAACAGATTGTTGTTAATCAAGTATGCTCCAATATAGAAATTTTTAAATGCTGATTGTAATAGTAATAGTTTAATTTTTCCTATGTACAGCATTTAATTTGCATATATGCTATAATTTATATATTTATTTTACTGTTGATAACTATATAATACTATTAAATAATACTATTTAATCTCTTAATAACTACTCTGGGCATTTTTATGCAGATACCTGTCTGTATATGTACATTTCTGTAGGGTAGAAACTTAGGAATGAAATTAGTACATACTAGGTTACATGCTCTAGAGAAGAAAATGGCAACCCACTCCAGTATTCTTGCCTGGGAAATCCCATAGACAAAGGAGCCTGAAGGCCCACAGTCCAGGGGGCCACAAAAGAGTCAGACATGACTAAGCAACTGAGCACAAGCACAGTTACATGCATCTTTAATTTTACTAGGCATGACACCAATATTTTCCACAATGTTGTGCTGAAGTCATATGAAAGCAACTGCATTGAAACCATTTTTACTATACTCTGAACATTTTTTGGTCCCTGAGTTTGCACCTATAACATGAATAAGACATAAAAACCTAGCATAGCAGTGAACACTGAGAACTGGTGCAAACACTAGGATAGTGAAAAGTATATTACTGTTGACTATAAATTCCTGCTTAGTTAGTTATTTCCACAAAGTGGGGAGAGCAAGAGTTAATTTCAAGGGAACCAATGGCAAGAAACACCTGGAGTAACAGACAAATTTGGCCTTGGATTAGAGAATGAAGCGGGGAAAAGGCTAATAGAGTTTTGCCATGAGAATGCACTAGTCATAGCAAACACCCTCTTAAAATTACACAAAAGAACACCCTACATATGGACATCACCAGATGGTCAACACCAAAATCGAGTTGATTATATTCTTCACAACCATAGATGGAGAAACTCTATACAGTCAGCAAAAACAAGACCAGGAGCTGACTGTGGCTCAGATTATGAACTCCTTATTGCCAAATTCAGACTTAAATTCAAGAAAGTAGAGAAAACCATTAGACCATTCAAATATGACCTAATTCAAATCCATAACGATTATACACCGGAAGTGACAAACAGATTGAAGGGACTAGATCTGTTAGAGTGTCTGATGAACTATGGACGGAGGTTCATGACATTGTACAGGAGACAGGGATCCAGACCATCCCCAAGAAAAAGAAATGCAAAAAAACAAAGTGGCTGTCTGAGGAGGCCTTACACATAGCTGTGAAAAGAAGAGAAGCAAAAATAAAAGGAGAAAAGGAAAAATATACCCACCTGAATGCAGATTTCCAAAGAATAGCAAGGAGAGATAAGAAAGTCTTCCTCAGTGATCAGTGCAAATAAATAGAGGAAAACATTAGAATGGGAAAGACTAGAGATCTCTTCAAGAAAATTAGAGATACCAAGGGAAATTTTTGCACAAAGATGGGCTCAATAAAGGACAGAAACTGTATAGATATAAGAGAAGCAGAAGATATTAAGAAGAATACACAGAAGAACTGTACATAAAAGACCTTCAGGACCCAGATAATCATGATGGTGTGATCACTCACCTAGAGCCAGACATCCTGGAATGTGAAGACAAGTGGGCCTTATGAAGAATCACTATGAGCAAAGCTAGTGGAGGTGATGGAATTCCAGTTGAGCTATTTCAAATCCTAAAAGATGATGCTATGAAAGTGTTGCCCTCTATATGCCAGCAAATTTGAAAAACTCAGCAATGGCCACAGGACTGGAAAAGGTCAGTTTTCATTTCAATCCCAAAGAAAGGCAATGCCAAAAGATGCTCTAACTACCACACAATTGCACTCATCTCACACGCTACTAAGGTAATGCTCAGTATTCTTCAAACCAAGCTTCAATAATATGTGAACTGTGAACTTCCAGATGTTCAAGCTGGTTTTAGAAAAGGCAGAGGAATCAGAGATCAAATTGCCAATATCTGCTGGATCATCAAAACAGGAAGAAAGTTCTACAAAAGCATCTGTTTATGCTTTATTGACTATGCCAAAGCCTTTGACTGTGCAGATCACAATAAACTGTGGAAAATTCTTCAAGAGATGGGAATACTAGACCACTTGACCTGCCTCTTGAGAAATCTGTATGCAGGTCAGGAAGCAACAGTTAGAACTGGACATGGAAGAAATGACTGATTTCAAATTGGAAAAGGAGTACATCAAGGCTGTATATTGTCACCCTACTTATTTAACTTCTATGCAGAGTACATCACGAGAAATGCTGGGCTGGATGAAGCACAACTGGAATCAAGATTTCTGGGAGAAATATCAATAATCTAAGATATGCAGATGACACCACCCTTATGGCAGAGATTGAAGAAGAACTAAAGAGCCTCTTGATGAAAGTGAAAGAGGAGAGTGAAAAAGTTGGCTTAAAGCTCAACATTCAGAAAGCTAAGATCATGGCATCTGGTCCCATCTGCTGCTGCTAAGTCGCTTCAGTCATGTTTGAGTCTGTGCGACCCCATAGACGGCAGCCCACCAGGCTTCCCCATACCTAGGATTCTCCAGGCAAGAACACTGGAGTGGGTTGCCATTTCCTTGTCCAATGCATAAAAGTGAAAAGTGAAAGTGAAGTCGCTCAGTCGTGTCTGACTCTAGCAACCCCATGGACTGTAGTCTACCAGGCTCCTCCATCCATGGGATTTTCCAGGCTAAAGTTACTGGAGTGGGGTGCCATTGCCTTCTCTGTCTGGTCCCATCACTTCATAGCAAATAGATGGGGAAACAATGGAAACAGTGGCTGACTTTATTTTGGGGGGCTCCAAAATCACTGCAGATTTTGATTGCAGCCATGAAATTAAAAGACACTTACTCCTTGGAAGGAAAGTTATGACCAACTTAAACACCATATTAAAAAGCAGAGACATTACTTTGCCAACAAAGGTCAGTGTAGTCAAAGCTATGGTTTTTCCAGGAGTCGTGAATGGATGTAAGATTTGGACTATAAAGAAAGCTGAACACTGAAGAATTGATGCTTTTGAACTGTGGTGTTGGAGAAGACTTGTGAGAGTCCCTGGACTCCAAGGAGATCCAACCAGTCCTTCCTAAAGGAGATCAGTCCTGATTGTTCATTGGAAGGACTGATGTTGAAGCTGAAATTCCAAAACTTTGACCACCTGATGCAAAGAGCTGACTCATTTGACAAGACCCTGATGTTGGGAAAGATTGAAGGCAGGAGGATAAGGGGACAACAGAGGATGAGATGGTTGGATGGGATCACTGACTCAATGGACATGAGTTTGGGCAAACTCCTGGAGTTGGTGATAGACAGGGAGGCCTGGTGTGCTGTGGTCCATGGGGTCACAAAGAGTCAGACACAACTGAGCGACTGAACTGAACTGATGAAAAAAAATTTTAAATTTGCATTATAAACAGAAATAAAGAGTGAACAGTATTATGTGCAGCAAAAAGTGTCATTTTTTTTTAAATTTATGCTATATAGGTTTGCATAACCTAGGGAAGGAAGAAATGGAGAGTGAAAGATATTAAATATGGAAAAGAATTATTAACAAAACGAAGTTTCAGAGAAATTCCAAGATACTAAGAGCAAGAGTGCAGGTAAAGGGGAAGCTGTTGAAATGATGAGTAGGGGCATGCCTTCTTCCAAAATGACAGCTAAAAAGGAAGAGGGGAAAGTGAAGATATTGAGATGGAAGGTGGGATTCATGTTTGACAGCATCATGACTTAATGAAGGAAACAGCTTTGCATACATGTATCAGGTACATTAGTCTACACCTACACAGGAAACTCTATTAACAAATTTGCAGAATATTGGAGTTAAGACTCTTTTAAAGGCTTTTCTCAGCTGATCTCATTTTTTTTTTAATAGACTATCTTCTGGTACAACTCAGGATCCACTTCTTCTGTGGAGGTTTTGTTCTACCAGTACAGCTTACATGAAATGAGAATTTTAAAATTATAGTTTATGTTTAACTCATTGGTTGCTGTTTTACTGTCTCAGACAAGAGTCTTAACTTCTCTGATGAGGAGGGTAATAATATCTTACTGAAATCTTGGTAGAGTTGATTGATGAGGTAACATGAAAGCATTTTGTAGATGCTATAGCACTAAGTATATATGAAGTCATTTTTTTCTATGGCCAGTTGTCTGACCCTCTCTTCATCTTTTTTAATGGGATGTTGAATTGTTATCCAAGTGTTTCACTTGTGTAAACATAGTTCTTCCAACAAGAGGAGCCTCTTACAGTTTCAGCAATTCAAGTGAAACTGTTTGACTGATTGACTTGACAACCATGGCAAAGATGGAGTCGAAAGTGTGAAAGCACAGATCGTCACATAATATCCAGGCATCCTGTACTCGACAATGATCCACATTGGTACACCGAGAATAATCAGGTCTTAAAAATACATTAAGATGTTACATTACCAAATGATACAAGTGGCATTCAAAAGGACCATGCATTTCAATTGGACATAAAACACACGCAGATGTAAACATTTTTTAAAAATTCAAGAACCACATAATAAAGAAATTGGTATAGGAAATGGAACAAAGCTATCATTTTGTGCTGAATTTGAGATGAGTTCTAAAGCAGTGGTTCTTCAAATTTCATTTAGATTACATTCCTATTTCCCAACCTTAAACAGACCATCTCTCACTGAAGTACAGGATTGTATCTCAGCGGTCAGGGTTTCACCTCCTTCTTCCAACTCCTTCTCCCCATTCATCACAATCTAACAGAAGACTTTGAGACACCTCTGAAGAAGCTGGTGGTTCCACTGAGACAATTAGAAAAATTGAATTATGAGGAAAAGAGGAAAAAGCTAAGAGAGTTTCAGTATTTGAAAAGTAGACAATAGGAGGAAAATAGTGCAGTGACATTGAGAATTCCTGCTCCCTTGGAGCTAGGGGTTTATAAGGTACATATTGTAGACAATGGGAGTAAATAGTATGGAGATCTATGGAAGAGTTCAGTTATGGATTGTTTTTAATCTTATGCATAAGAATTCTGCTAATTAAAAATCCCCAATAAATAGATCAATAGACTTCATTGCATGATCTAGATTTGTCCTTATAGAATGCCTGGTGAAATATCTTCTTCTTTTCTTTAATTAATGTTCTGTGATTCACCACATATTTCTGGGGATATATGCTCACATAGAAAATTGATCCACATGTGACTCACAGACGTCACTACCAGAAAACTTGCTCTCATCCCAAACACAAGCATGGAGAGATGTCAGTAACTCAGAGCTATAAAAAGTAGCTCCTCATTGCAAACGTTTGGAGTCTCCTTCGTTAAGCAATGTTTCTTGAATCTGGAAATAATAGTGAAAAAGTAAAAACAGAGCTTTCCTGGAAGGTGAGAGGCAGGAGAGGAAGAAGAAATCTTTTATTCTCTGTGAGCAGGTATCTGTGTATATTTTTATAAGTGTTTGCATGTTTGCATATGTCTGTGGTTTAAGTTTTAAAGGAGGCAAAATGGTGGATATGCTGCATGGAGTTTCATCCTCCCAGGTTAGCAAGATAATTCACTCAAAGTAAAGAGAAATAAATAGGATAATTTGGGAAGCTTATTTCCCTTCAACTGCGAGAAGATTGAGTTACTTATGATGTCATGTCAGATGGTCACAAGATTTCTTTGGGGTTATGGAGGAGCTGATACAATGTCTTCAAGCATCTATTCTACTCTTTAATTTTAGCTGGCTTTGGTGAAAATTTAGTTCATAGGGACTAAGGGTGTGTGAATATATAAATTTATACACATACTTAGGCACACATACATACCAAAGCGAATGCACAGTCTCACTCAGATTACTACACATGAGGCTGTTGATTTGTAGATTTCTTAGTAATGGTAGCGCATTTGTCCCAATACTAGTGGAGAAGAAAACTAAACCAGCCCACACTGGAAAATAAATGAACTTTACTGAAAATGTTATACAATTTCAGCAGAATAAACTTTGTATATCTACACACAAGGAAAAAAGAAAGTGAAGCTAAGAGCTCATTATTTCTCAGTCCTGTGATTTAAAAAGAAAATTTTGGAATTCTTAGGATAAAACCCCTCATGGGGGTTTTCCCTCTTGGAATAAAACAAATGGTAATAGCCTGCATTATTTCTGTCCTTAGAAGATAGAAGTGAGGAAAATCTTAGTGAGTTTTCATTGTGAGTGGTAATGGTAAGAGGTGAGTAGCAGAGACCTTGCATTAGAAGTCACTCTTCCAGCTAGAAAACCTATATGTGAGAGCTAAAATAGAAGAGACTATTTTTGTTTATTCTTGACAGTTAATTAGAAAAGGAAGTGAATCTCGTTTAAAAGATAATCATTTTTTTCTCTAATTAGTAGGAGGAAAGGAAGATCATACTAGATAAGGTGAATAGATGGTCATCAGTATCTTTCAAATTCCAAAAGAAGAGGTCAAAGTCTTCCGGTGTTCCTTTGAAATGTCAAAATTCAACCTTAATAATACTGGCCTCAGGAAGGCAGCTCTGCATACAAAAAGAAGCTAGAAAACTGCCAGTCAGGTTTACTTCTGTCTGACTGAGTCAGTGTGCACAAGGGCAGGCAAAGCTTCTTTGTTGAGAGTAGAAGATTGAATTTGCAGTATCTTCACTTATTCAAACTAAAAGAAGAGGGGCAGTCGTGGGAAATAGTGATTAGCATAAATTATTGAACACTCTTGAAAATTTCATTCCAGAATGTCTATCCATACTATGAGTTAGATGAACACTAAAAGACATGCTATCTTATGAAGTAGATTCATGGACTAACTGGAGATATGTTTTTTAAAAATGTGTTTTATTGCATTAAAGTATTGGGGCATGAGTCAATCCAGCAAATGACTGACTGTTGGAAACTTAGTTTATAAATGACTAGATAATAGTTATTGTCTGAGCATTTATCAGTTGAGTGTGTGTTGACTGGAGAAAATCATAAGCTTTTCTAGATAAAAATGCACTTTTCAAATCTTGACTGTTTTGTACATGATGTGGGTTGAACTGTGCCCCTTCCCAAAATTCACATGTTGAAGTTCTATCTCTCAATATTTCAGAATGTTACTATATTTGGAGATAAAATCTTCAAAGAGGTAATTAGGTTAAAATTAGGTCTTTAACATCAGCCTTAATCCTATGACTAATTCAATATGAAAAGTGTCTTTATAAGAAAAAGAAATTCCACACGGACACATTTAGAGGGTGACTCCATGCAAAGATACTGAGAGAAGATGGTTATCTACAAGCCAAGACAGAGGCCTCAGAAGAAGCCAGCCATGCAGGCACCTTGATCTCAGACTTCCAGCTTCTAAAAACTGGGAAAATAAATTTCTGCTAAGTCGCCCAGTCTCTGGTACTTTGCAATGGCAGCCTATTACAGACTGAATGTTTATATCCCACACAATTCACATATTGAAATCCCAAGCTCTAGTGTGACTGTACTTGGTGATAGTCCCTCTAAAGAAGTAATTAAGGTTAAATGAGTTCATAAAGGTGGAGCCTTGATCTGACAGTATTAGTGTCATTTTAAAAAGAGACATCAAGAGAGTTCTCTCATGCTTTCTCTGAGCACTTAACAACGACAAAATAGAAGTCATGCGGGCACACACTAAAATGGCTGCTGCTAAGTCACTTCAGTCGTGTCCAGCTCTGTGCGACCCCATAGATGGCAGCCCACCAGGCTCCCCCATCCCTGGGACTCTCCAGGCAAGAACACTGGAGTGGGTTGCCATTTCCTTCTCCAATGCATGAAAGTGAAAAGTGAAAGGGAAGTCGCTCTGTCGCGTCCGACTCTTTGCGACCGCATGGATTGCAGCCTACCAGGCTCCTCCATCCATGGGATTTTCCAGGCAAGAGTACTGGAGTGGGGTTCCATTGCCTTCTCCAACTAAAACGGCAGCCACCTACAAACCAAGAGTCAGAATGAAACCTACTTTGCCAGTACCTTGTTCTTGCACTTCCCAGCCTTTGAAATGTAAGAAAACACATCTGGTTGTTTAACCATCCAGTCCATAGTATATTGTAAAGGAAGTCTGAACAGACTAATACACAGCTTTAACAAATTAATACATACTATGCAAAAGTTATGTTTCTATCTTGTGTTTACCACGAAGATCTGGAAACAGGAATTATATATATCCTATGACACTGAGTTCCAAAAAAATTTGCTGTAATGTCCTTACTCTCAAGGAGTTTTTAAAGTAGAACTGAAAATTGACTTCATGAATTTTTAATAATTCACAATAATTTCAATTGTTTATGTATATTTAACTGTACTTCACATTTATAATTATTAATATTAATCCATATTATAGTACATTTACATTTTTATTGACTTTTCAAGACATTTGTATAAGTTAGTTATCTCAATCACATCTCTCAGAAGCCTGGGACAAAGATGCAGCGCACAACATTTGCATTGTACCCATGGAAACCTAAATTTGGAGAGGCTAAGTAACCTGCCCAAAAGGTCATATAGGTAAGATGGATGTCCATCCACTAGCAACAGTAGTTACATAAGAGGAAATGAGAACCTTGTAGAGAGGACTTTGGTTATGCCCATAAGGTTTAGTATCTTTTCAGGGTGATATTGTTAAATTATTGCTTATGTAACTATATGAGAGTTGGACTGTGAAGAAGGCTGAGCGCCGAAGAATTGATGCTTTTGAACTGTGGTGTTGGAGAAGACTCTTGAGAGTCCCTTGGACTGCAAGGAGATCCAACCAGTCCATTCTGAAGGAGATCAACCCTGGGATTTCTTTGGAAGGAATGATGCTAAAGCTGAAAAAAAAAAAAAAAGTTATTCAAGACAACAATGTAACCAGAAAGTTCAGTCCCATTCAGTAGCTCAGTCATGTCTGGTTCTTTGTGACCCCAAAGACTGAAGCACATCAGGCTATCCTGTCCACCACCAACTCCTAAAGTTTGCTCAAACTCATGTCCATCAAGTCGCTGAGGCCATCTAACCATCTCATGCTCTGTCATCCCCTTCTCCTCCAGCATTCAATCTTTCCCAGCATCAGGGTCTTTTCCAGTGAGTCATTTCTTCGCATCAGGTGACCAAACTATTGGAGCTTCAACTTCACCGTCAGCCCTTCAAGTGAATATTCAGGAATGATCTCCTTCAGAATGGACTGGTTTGACCTCCTTGCAGTCCAAGGGATTCTGGAGAGTCTTCTCCAACACCACAGTTCAAAAGCATTAATTCTTCAGTGTTCAGCTTTCTTTATAGTCCACCTCTCACATCCATACATGACTACTGGAAAAACCATAGTTTGACTAGACAGATCTTTGTCAGCCAAGTAATGTCTCTGCTTTCCAAAGTGCTATCTAGGTTGGTCATAGCTTTTCTTCCAAGGAACAAGTGTCTTTTAATTTTATGGCTGCAGTCATTTTGGAGACCAAGAAAATGAAATCTCTCACTGTTTCCATTGTTTATCCATCTATTTGCCATGAAGTGATGGGACTGGATGCCATGACCTTAGTTTTCTGAATGTTGTGTTTTAGGCCAGAATTTTCACTTTCCTCTTTCACTTTCATCAAGAGGCTTTTCAGTTCCTCCTTGCTTTCTGCTGTAGAGTGATGTCATCAGCATATCTGAGATTATTGATATTTCTCCTGTCAACCTTGATTCCAGCTTGTGCTTCATCCAGGCTGGCATTCACATGATATAGTCTGCATAAAGGTTAAATAAGCAGGGTGACAATATACAGCCTTGATGTACTCCTTTCCCAACTTGGAAACAGTCCATTTTTCAATGTTTTCATGGCCAGTTCTAACTGTTGCTTCTTGACCTGAATGCAGATTTATCAGGAGTCAGAAAAGATGGTCTGATATTACCATCTCTTTAAGAATTTTCTGCAGTTTGCTTTGATCCACACAGTCAAAGGCTTTGGTGTAGTCAATAAAGCAGAAGTAGATGTTTTTTCTGGACCTCTCTTGCTTTTTTGATGATCCGGTGGATGCTGGCAATTTGATCTCCAGTTCCTCTACCTTTTCTAAATCCAGCTTGAATATCTGGAATTTCACGGTTCATGTACTATTGAACCCTGGTTGAAGAATTTTGAACATTAGTTTTCTAGAGTGTGAGATAAGTCTAATTGTGTGGTAGTTTGAACATTTTTTGGCATTGCCTTTCTTTGGGGTTGGAATGAAAACTGACCTTTTCCAGTCTTGTGGCCACTGCTGAGTTTTCCAAATTTAAAGCATATTGAGCACTGCACTTTAACAGCATCATCCTTTAGGACATGAAAATAGCTCAACTGGAATTCCATCATCTCCACTAGCTTTGCTCATACTGATGCTTCCCAAGGACCACTTGATTTTGAACTCTAGGATGTCTGGCTCTAGGTGAGTGATCATACCAGAAAAGTGAGTATTAAAACGGGGAATAGATATAGCTTTTGAACCCTGGATCAACCTTATATTAATACATTTAACAGGTCAATTTGAGTCCCATTTGCTTTCTTCAAAATTGCACCGTCAATATTTTTAACTTGACTCTAAACATGGAAGAACTTTCCTTCCAATCCCTCTCTATATGTTCAACTTGTGGAAAATGTTGAATCTTAATTCAGCCATTGATACAAATATTGCCTTGGAGATTAGAGTAAGAAGGAGAACAAAATAACTGGGTTACTGTTTGTTCTGGTTATTCTTTGTTCTGTAGCATTGAGAGAGAGGAGATCTACACCATGCGTTTCCACACAACCTTTCTGAATTCCAAGTAATTCACACTCTTCAATATTAACACATCAACAAAGACAATTCTCAGTCCAAGGAACGTTCAACACATACCTAAGAAAAGTGTAGATGTTCATTGGACTTGGACTTTCAGCCTTTAGTGAACTATCAACAGCAATCCACATGAGAAGAAAAAAAGAAAGTAGGCAATTATTCTCAAGTGAAGGTTAGCACCTGAGATTTTTAACTGTGCTGTATATTAGAGGATTTACAGTTGGTTCTCAAATCTAGCTGAAATTAAAATCAGCAGAGGGGCTTTAAAGAAATTCAGATTCCAGAATTCTGGACAAAATAAAAGCATTTTAGGCCCAGATACAATATTATCCCAGTGATAACACACATGAAGAAATGCTTAAAAAAATGTGACCAAAAGTCCATTGTGTATATGTACCACAGCTTTCTTATCCATTCATCTGCTGATGGACATCTAGGTTGTTTCCATGTCCTGGCTATTATAAACAGTGCTGCAATGAACATTGCCAGCCTATGTTCGATACAGGATACAGGATGCTTGGGGCCAGTGCACGGGGATGATCCAGAGAGAGGATATGGGGTGGGAGGTGGGAGGGGGATTCAGGATTGGGAGCCCGTATACACCCATGGCAGATTCATGTCAATGTATGGCAAAACCAATACAGTATTGTAAAGTTAAATAAAGTAAAAATAAATTTTTTTTAAATGTGACCAAATAAAAAGAAATCAAGATAAATTCTCAAGATAAGGGAAAACAAAATCTCAATGTAAGAATAAATATTGAGCAATGTATAATAAATCAAACTGAATATCAATAGTATAAAAGAAAATCATAATAGAAGTTCTAAGCAAGAATTACTGAAGCAGCTTAAGATATAGTGTAAAACTAAAAATTCTAAACCATCAAAACAAAATCAGAGCAAAGAGTTAAGAAACCAAAGTGTGCTTTGGATGTCTTCTTCATAGTAATGGTGAATAAAGGTACAGAAAAGTAAAAATAGAGATTCCATGGTCCAACTGCACATCTAATGCAAACTTTCTTGCAAAAGAATCCAGAAATCTGAGTTTTTATTAAACTTGCCTGTGATTCTGATGAAGTATTGTCAGGCAGGCTTTTTGGAACCACTTATTTAGAGGATAGTTTCTGAAGCCAGAAGTAAACATGCATGCTGCCTATCGGTGCTTTGGCTCCTACTGTCTACATTTCTAGACAACTGTAGGCAAAACCACTTCCTCTGCCTTAATTCCAATTCTTTTAGGTGGAACTTATATAACACAATGAAAAAGACTGCTGAGAGACTGATCCTGGAAATGCTGTGTACTTGACTTTGATTTTTTTGGAAAAATATGAATTGTATTAAACTATAACATATAGAACTTCAAATTTAAATGAATTTATAAGGAATCATGTTATATTTAGGAATGATATTTAGGGGAAATTGTAGAATTTTCTTCAGGAAACAATCAGAAACTCATCATCTGGATAATTTGGCAATAGATATTTGGATTGGAGGCAGGAAACATGACTTTTTCTCCAAGTTTCTCCTGATCCTATAATGCTTTCTTCATCCTAGACACATAATAAGCACGTGTATTTTAAATAAGGGAGTGAGTCAACGAAAGCAAAGTTCCTTGGGTGTATCTTGGGAAATGCAAGATGAAATCAAATCAGAAATGAAATAGTTTATTGCTACCATTGTCTGGTAACCAGTGACTGAGAGGTCAAATCTTAAATTTGAATGTCTAGAATAAATGAATCTAAACGGATTTCTCAGAAGGCTTACTGAAAACAAAATATAAAAGAAACAGTGACAAGGGGAACAGAGGGCAGAATGAATAAAAAGTGGAGGTGAAGTTTTATGGTAATTTTGTAGTCATAAAGTCATCAAATTTCAGGTTTGACAGGAACCCTAAAGGTTATTCCTGCCAATCACACATCTCATACTAGAAAATCCTAATTTTTTTCCCCTCCAGTGAGATGACTCAGTACCTCTGAAGATTCTACTTTTCCTTCTTGGAAAGTTCTAACTGTAAAATGTTTCCTTTTTAGAACTTTATGTTATCTCTTTGACATTTCTTCTCCTAGCATCTATTTTTCACATGGACTTTTGATGGCATAGTTTTATCTCTTGTCTGCATGTCAGATTTACACATATATACACATGTCCACAGAATTTTCTAGTGTTCTGTTTAAATCTATAAAAGAGATTTTTAATTTTCTCAAAAGTTTTTCAAATCAGGGTTCTGAATTCCTGATTTCCCTTTTCTAAACTTCAAATTTGGGCAATCAGAATTGTTTGGTGACTTTAGAAGAGAGGTAGATTAACATTATCCTTGTTTCTAATGTTTTTCTTGGATGATTATTTCCCAGAACCAGCGTGGATCTTCTTTTTGGTAGATTCTATCACAACTTCTGCTTCCTTCATTGCTCAACAGTAAAGAATCCTCCTGCAAAATCAGGAGACACAGGAGTTTTGTGCTTGATCCCTGGATCAAGAAGGTCCCCAGGAGTAGGAAATGGCAATCCATTCAAGTGTTCTTGCCAGGGAAATCCCATGGACAGAGGAGCCTGGAGGGCTACAGTCCTTGGGATTGCAAAAGAGTCGGACATGACTTAGTGACTAAACAACACACAAAACAACAAACAAAATTACAACAAGTACACTGTGCAGTCAATATGCATGCCATAAATATTTTTTCAGCTAATATCTAAAATTTTCATGCAAAAAATATACTGTATCTTAGTATAAGCCATTCATGTAATTATCCAGGGTAGAACCTTGCATCAGACCATTAACAACTTTCTCCAAAATTTGCATTAATCCACTTATCAGTATTTATTTATGATTTTATAATCCATTACTTATCTAAGTAATAAGCTGTGTAACTATTTCATTTTTTATTATTCACAAAAGAGACTTTTCGAAATGCCCTGTTAAAAGACAGGTATTTCAAAGCTACCTGATTCATCCCATATAGCAGACCAGTAGCAGAGAAAAATTATGCCTTGCTTTTTTTTTTTCTCCTTGGTAAATTCTGGTGGCTCAGAGGTTAAAGCGTCTGCCTCTGATATGGGAGACCCGGGTTCGATCCCTGGGTTGGGAAGATCCCCTGGAGAAGGAAATGGCAATCCACTCCAGTATTCTTGCCTGCAGAATCCCATGGACGGAGAAGCCTAGTAGGTTACAGTCCATGGGGTCGCAAAGAGTTGGACACAACTGAGTGACTTCACCTTCACCTTAAATTCATGTTGGGTTCTACTGTTCTGAATTTTTCTATTGCTATGTACTCTCAAGTCATCTTTTTACTATCCTTTTATAAAACTTGCTGAAGGTTGATAAAAAGTTCATGAGTAGTTGAAGAAATTACCCTCTTCTTCCTTTGGAAAACAGTCTGTCATTTGAGCATAGATCCACCTGCAATGCAGGAAACACAGGAGACATGGGTTCAATCCCTGGGTAGGAAAGATCCCCTGGAGAAGGAAATGGCAACCCATTCCACTATTCTTGCCTGGGAAATCCCAAGGACAAAGGAGTCTGGTGGGCTACTGTCCAATGGGGTCACAAAGAGTTGGATACAGCTGAGTGACTAAGCATATTCTCTATTGTATCCTTTATTCTCCAGAGTCCCTCAAAGAACACTGAGCACTTTGTTTGAAACTTTATTTAAGATCCTAAAATATAATTAGTCTAAGTTGCCAGTCTTAAGTTTATATAAGAAAGCAAGATGTTTTACAAAATTCCTTCAGCAACTATGTAGGCATTGGTCATTCTTATTGCACCCTCCCGTGTCAAAGATAATTGTCTTCAATGCAAAATGTAAAATCAAATAGAAGTTGCTAATTTCTACATTGTCTCCAGTATCCATCCATATGAAAAATATATATACATCAATACATATGTATTCCTGGATAGCATGATGGTTTTTGAACTTTTGCTTCAAACAGATTTTGCAGAGTTTGATTAATTTTAGTCTTTATGGGAATATTATCTCAAGGACAAGTGAAAAAAACCACACGATTGCTTTTTTTACTAGGACTAGAAAATGGCAACCCACTCCAGTACTCTTGCCTGGAGAATCCCATGGAAGGAGGAGCCTAGTAGGCTATAGTCTATGGGGTCGCAAAGAGTCGAACAAGATTGAGCGACTTCACTTCACTTCACTTATGAGATAAATTCAGGTCAGCATCTTATTAATCACTCCACCACCCTGACAGAAAGACACCAGTGGTTTATTTGGTCCCTAGGGATTCTAGTTCAAAACAAGTGCCTCCACACACTCAAAGGGTCTGGAGGTTTCTCTTTCCCCACTGCCTATTTGTTAAAGGTTTCTTGGGAAAAGTTAAGATCAAAGTATAACACTTCTCAACTCACATATTACCTCAGAAACTCAGGAAACTCATTTCAGTAAATATGCCCTTCTTTCCTATGTCTAGTACTTTTTTGTTTAATGAAATAAATTAGCAAAACCAGCATTTACTTTGTGATCAAGATATCTCCTCTCAAGTTTGATGCTGCAATTGGCATCCTGGGTTGTGCTGAGATCTGTTCCTAGTTACATGTCTGAATCATTGAAAGTATGATGGGAGATCTAAAGGGAAATGGCAACCCCAGGCAAACTAACTAATGAGACAATGTAGTTATGGAACCTGATATATTAGAAAGGAAAAGAGAGGCTGATTTCTGACACCACTGGCAGTGGGAACTCAGTGGTATTTGAGGATTTGGTAATATGTAATATAAATTATCTCAAACAGTCCTCTTCTAATATCTATATTTAAACTTTCAAGGATCAATTTCCTAGTTCTCATGTAGAAAATATGACAAGAATAGGAACTCAAATTTGAATGTAATTTCAGTTCAGTTGAGTTCAGTCGCTCAGTCGTGTCTGACTTTTTGCGACCCCATGAATCGCAGCACGCCAGGCCTCCCTGTCCACCACATCTCCCGGAGTTCACTCAGACTCACGTCCATCGAGTCCGTAATGCCATCCAGCCATCTCATCCTCGGTCGTCCGTTCTCCTCCTGCCCCCAATCCCTCCCAGCATCAGAGTCTTTTCCAATGAGTCAACTCTTCGCACCAGGTGGCCAAAGTACTGGAGTTTCAGCTTTAGCATCATTCC
>SJYT01082347.1:220876-340854 GCA_006410635.1 Cephalophus harveyi
CAGTTCTAACTGTTGCTTCCTGACCTGCATATAGGTTTCTCAAGAGGCAGGTCAGGTGGTCTGGTATTCCCATCTCTTTCAGAATTTTCCACAGTTTATTGTGATCCACACAGTCAAAGCCTTTGACATAGTCAATGAAGTAGAAATAGATGTTTTTCTGGAACTCTCTTGCTTTTTCCATGATCCAGCGGATGTTGGCAATTTGATCTCTGGTTCCTCTGCCTTTTCTAAAGCCAGCTTGAACATCAGGGAGTTCACGGTTCACGTATTGCTGAAGCCTGGCTTGGAGAATTTTGAGCATTACTTTACTAGCATGTGAGATCAGTGCAATTGTGCAGTAGTTTGAGCATTCTTTGGCATTGCCTTTCTTTGGAATTGGAATGAAAACTGAACTTTTCCAGTCCTGTGGCTACTGCTGAATTTTCCAAATTTAATTTAGCAACCCAAAATATTTTTTATATATTATTTCAGGTATATCAGCAAAATATCAGGCAACGACCCATAAGAAACAAATTCATTTATTTTTCAGGATAATGATAACAATGCTAATTCTCAAATTTGTTTCACCTCTTCTGATTTCTTTTTTTTTTTAATTAAGGTAAATTTATAATTTTTTTCAGCAAAACTACTGAGATTATAATTGGAGTCGTATTAAACAAATAGATTAATTTTAGAAGAATTTATATGTAAGTCATTTCAATCTGTTAAATCATATACACAGCTATTCTTATGTTTATTTAGGTCTTCATTTTCCTCCATAGCATTTTATAGTTTTCATCATATAAATATTGTGCATCCTCAATTAGGTCATATTTTTAATCCTATTATAAGTAATACTTTCTAAATATTTATTTCTAATTATTTATTGACAAGAAAGAGAAGAGAAATTGTGTATATACATGCACAGACCCACATACTTTCTCACGTATAACCTTAAACCTGCTAATTAGTCCTAGCAGCTTTTTTGTAAAAACTTGAAGATTACCTCTATAGACAATAAAGTCTGCAAATAAAATTCATTTTATTTATTTTTTAATTAAGTTACCTTTTGTTTCTTTATCTTGCCTATTGAACTAACTAGAACCTCCACGATTTAAATTGGAAAGTTGTAAGCAGACATTCTTGTTCTTTTCTTCATCTTAAAAAAAAACAGATTCTGTCTTTCTACATTAAATGTGAAGTTAGCAACAGGTAATTTTTTAATATGCCTGAGAACGTTACCTTTTTTTAATTAATTAATTTGCTTTAATTGGAGGCTAATTTCTTAACAATACTATGGTGATTTTTGCCGTACATCAACATGCATCAGTCATGGGTGTACATGTCTTCCCCATCCTGAACTCCCGTCCCACCTCTCTCCCAGTCCATCCCTCTGGGTTGTCCCAGAGCACCAGCTTTGAGTGCCCTGCTTCATGCATTGAACTTGCCCTGGTCATCTATTTTACATATGGTAATAACATGTTTCAATGCTATTCTCTCAAATTGTCCCACTCTTGCCTTCTCTCACATAGTCCAAAAGTCTGTTCTTTACATCCGTGTCTCTTTTGTTGTCTTGCATATAGGCTCAACATTATCATCTTTCTAAATTCCATATATACGCATTAATGTACTGTACTTGTGTTTCTCTTTCTAATTTACTTCACTCTGTATAATAGGCTCCAGTTTCATCCACCTTATTAGAACTGACTCAAATGTATTCTTTTATATAGCTGAGTAATATTCCATTGTGTATATGTACCACAGCTTTCTTATCCATTCATCTGCCAAAGGACATCTAGGTTGCTTCCATGTCCTAGCTATTGTAAAAAAAAAAAACAGCAAATTACCAATCTTGTTTTTATTTATTTCTCAGATTAAAGCTTCAATTAATAAATCAAAAATTGTCTTAGGGTGATTCCAGGAAAGATTAATGCAAAAGTGATGAATCTTACCTTTTATCTCAATTGTGTGACAGAAGTCTTGCAAAGTTGAAAAGCTGCTAATTTAGTAGTCAACAGTGTCAAATAAAATTTCTAAACTGTATGTCTATAAAAAAAAATCTTAGCAATAAGACACAGCAAATATGCTTCAAAACAGTGCAGTCAGCAAATCTGTTTCAGGTTTTGAAATATCTAGCAATGACATTTATTAGAAAGAAACTATAATATATCAGTGATATAAAAAGCTGTCTCTTCATCAGCCTTGCTTTATTATAGGCACTAATTTTGTGCAAAATCCTTCAGATTTTTTGCAAAACACCTGCTGAACTTAAAGAAATATGGTGAGTGCTTGCACAAAGCCAGATGTAGCTTAATCACATAATACTGAATTTGACTTTGTGATGCTTAACAATAAACGAACTGAGCACACCAGTACAGAAGGCTTAAATCTTCTTCAAATTTGTATAAAGTTTTCAATGAATATACTGTTTGTGTTGATCCTTTCTTCATCAAGTTTGAGAGTATAAACAAATAGCAATTATAAGAATCCTATTAAGATTGAGTTTTTAAATTGAATCACATTGAAGACTATGGTCTGAAATTGCACTCCCTACTCTCACCCCCCAATCCTCCCACCTATTTCAATTGTCCTAACTGGCTGCTTTCTGATTACTTCTTTTTTTGTACTTCCTACCCATGTATTCATCCATTCATCATGCCCTGTTTATTCTATCTGATTACTTGAAAATTTTCATGTTATAGACGAATCTGCTTCAAGGTCAGATATGACGGTATTATGGCTCAGTAAAAGATGAAAGTAGAATAAGAAAGACCATTTTCTCATTCTCTCTTCTGCTGCACACGATTAGTTTTATATGTTGATTGATTTTCGGGAGTAGGTTAAGTCGATTTCAATGAATTTCACTCACCCAGTGTTGACCAGATTAAGTTTCAAAATTGTTTACCCATATCTTTTTCTCTCCTCTTTTTCCAACCTTCTAATTTATATGTTCAGAGATGTTGTATTTGTACATATATGATGTAGTCTCTACGTGGGTCTACATGTATTCACATTCCCTATTGAATTAACTATTCCTTCTTCATTGATTCTTATTTGCATTGTAATGTTAAATAATGGTACTTTAATTTTACTTCTTCAGATAAGCTGTGTGCTTGAGAAAACCATAAAACAATGACATCTCATGAATATTTATATCAATGACTACACAGAATTATAGTCATAATCTCTGGAACTAGTTCTCACCAGTTCAGAATTAATTATCAAGTTCAGTTTTAATTGCATTCTTCTAAATTACAACCCCCCCCCAAAAAAAAAGACTATAATGAATTATCTGGTAAGTACTTTACTGGGACTAATGCATCTAGGAGAGCTTCCGAAAATCCTATTCTTAATGTCTAATAACCAAACGAAGACATATGATCCCAAACCAGCATTCTAATCCTTGTTATCCAATGTATTAGACATTTGAGGCTGCTTCTTGGGGTTTAATATATTTCATTTTCAGTCAAGATTCAGTAAGAATTTAATTGAGTTTGGGGAACTTTTTTATTAAAAATTAAACCCTAAACACTCATTGTTTTGCTTCCTTATAGTTATGGGTCTGAAATAGCATACAGAGAGGAGTATTTAAAAGGGTGACCTCAGGAGAACAGCTGACCCTTTATTCTAAAAAAATTAAAAGACATGTTTAACACTAAGATATTAAGATGTTAAGGAGTCAGAATATTAGGGCCATATATTATTTGAAGTAAATGAGATCTACTTAAAAATTTTCCAGCCAGAATGCTAAAACCATAGGAAAAATAATAAAGAAGAGCCATAATATTCTCAGAAAATTACTTGAAATAAAATAAAATTAAAAAAATAAAGGCATGTTAAAGTACAAGTGAAACTTCCAGAGGCATGTTTATTTATTTTTTTATGTTTTATTATTATTATTTATTTAGCTTTGACTGCACTGGATCTTCATTGCTTTTGTGTAGGCTTTTTCTAAATGTGGTGAGCGCAAGGACCTGCTCTTGATTGAAATGTGTGGGCTTCTCATTGCAGTAGTTTCTCCTGTTGCAGAGCACAGGCTCTAGGCACGCAGGCTTCAGTAGTTGCAGCTGTAGATGATCTCAGTAGTTGTGGTGCACCAGCTTAGCTGCTCTGTAGCATGTGGGATCTTCCTGGACCAAGGATTGAACCCATGTCGTCTGCATTAGCAGGCAGATTCTTATACACTGCACCACCAGGGAAGTCCTATTAAGGTAATATATAAGGTATCATTGGTACATTTTTTTTTTCTCTTTTACTTATTTGTGAATGAAAATATCTGAAGGCTAGCACTGCATTTTTGTGGGATGGAAAGACAACAGATGAGTTTAAACAGGTAATAATTTGACAGCATTTATTCCCAGAGCTTTCCCTCATGTTCAGTGATTATAATTCTAGTTGACAAAGCAGGGGAAAAATGATGAGAAATATGATGTCAGTTGGAAACTTATTCCTAGGTCTGTCTCTTATACACATCTAGATGTGTATAAGAGACAGTTACTATATAATTTACTGCTATAAATGTTTACTGCTATAAATGTTTCTGAGAGCCCTATTTTAGTCACACTACACACATTTTTATACTTTTAGATTTGATGTATAGGCAGCTAAAATATTTTCTAGAGTTCTAGTTCTGGATCAGAAGAAATTCTAAAATTCAATTGTTTTCCTCACTGAATACAACTACAAAAAAACACATAACACATAAGTAATTTTTTGAGGCTACTAGAATAAAGAGCTGCAATACTGAGAAAGATGTTAAGAATTTAAAATATTATAAAGCTGGTGATAAGTTTAGTATATTTTATTCCTCCAGCATGCCTATTGTGGCGGGATATTCTTTTCCCTCAGAGTGATAGCCACTATCATCTTCTGTTGAGGCCTCTACATCTGGCGCTTCCTCCAGGATGTTATTTTTCACATAGGTTGTAAAAAATATAAATAGAGGAAAAACTAAACAGAATTTTTTTTCATATTCTGAGCATTCAGAATTACCTTTATAAATTTCTTTAGCCAGTACTAGCAGACTTGCCCCAGAGCACTATCTATCTGTGCTGATATGCACTTCTGCATTTCAGACTAAACTGGATTCAGGCTAAGGAATATAATTAACGTTATTTAATAGAGGAAAAACTAAACAGAATTTTTTTTCATATTCTGAGCATTCAGAATTACCTTTATAAATTTCTTTAGCCAGTACTAGCAGACTTGCCCCAGAGCACTATCTATCTGTGCTGATATGCACTTCTGCATTTCAGACTAAACTGGATTCAGGCTAAGGAATATAATTAACGTTATTTTCTGTTTGTGCATATATATTGCTCCTTTGTGCAACAGGAGATGTTGACAGCTTAATAACTGTGATCTTAATACTCTCTCTGTTCATTGCAATATCTGAGTCATCTCTGAGTCTGGTTTTGTTGATTGTTTGCCTCTTGACAGTGAGTTTAACGGTCAATTTTCCTCCTGACTTTCTGTTTCTCACTATCATGACACTGAAGATAAAATAATTACTAAGAGATAAAAATTACTAGATAAAGATTACTAGAGATAAAAATAATTACTAAGAGAAATTAGATGCTTATCCCTTTATCATGCTGCTAATATGGGCAGTTGAGTAAATCTAGTCAGGAGTTGAGAGAAGCATAAGATTGCTGTTACTATAGCTGCTTTCAGTGGGCCAAAAGATTCAAATATCTCTTTCAGAGGACTAGTGCATACTGTTTGTCCTGGGATGTGATCATGTGAGGGAGGAATTCTCTGTTGTTTTGGTTCAGTTTCCATCTTAGGGCAGTCCTAGGCACTAGAGGCTTAGGGTGAGGCTTTTTCAGAGTTACAAACTTTTTTCCATGTTATAACTCAAAACTGCCTTGTTTTTGAATTAGTCTTTATTAACATTTTCTTATTCTTCTCCCAGAAGTAGGAGGCTTCTACTAGGTATTACAAGGGGATAATAAGATTATCAGCACCTAGAAACTAGTTTTGAATGAATGTAGATTTCCTGTCATTTTCTCCTGAGGCGGCATTTTTCTTTCAACTTCTGGTCCTTGTGGGCCATAGTCATTGTCTCTTTCAACTTTTGCTTTATAGGAAAGGAGTCTGGAAAAAAATAAGCATATTTTGCTTATCCCTGCACAACTGAATAGCTGATGGTCTTTGTATGCCTTTACCAATAAAAAGAGGCTTTGATTTCCTCTTATGCTCATAATCTTTCCTGTGAACTCCTACAGAAGATCCACAGGACTGAATTTTTGGATCAGTTCAAGGTCCTTTTAGTCAGGTGGCCCCAGCTATTTTAGACTAACATGCTAACCTACACTTGACCATTGGCAGTTCTCTAAAATTATAGCATATTAACTTTCATCTGTTCCTACCATATCTTGCAGGATGCCTCTCTTTCCTGTATACAGACACAGATGGGTTTGATAACTGATCTCTTTTCAAAAAGGCTACTTACACTTTAGATTTCAGGTTACCAGGTCATCTTGTAACCTCAAAATTCCAGTGGACATCTGGAAAGTTATTTGGTAATTTAATCAGCTTTTTCTAATGCTATGTTGGGCACATCATCCTCTACAACTTTCATCAGTGAATTAAGAAGATCCCTGACTTTGCTTTAAATATTGTTTCTGCCCAAAATGTATCTCACATCCCTTCTTACTTTTTGATGTATACAGCCTCTGCAAGTGTGAATATTTGACTTTTTCTTTCTCTAAAATTGAAATCTGTTGCCTGTACTGATTATTTGTGAGTCAGCATTCATCATCCCACCTATGTATGTTTCATATTTTCATATATGACTTTAATACTGGTGTAGATGACATATTCTTTATGAAAAAAATATTATATTTTTATTATCCCTCTTCATGTTCACAATCAGCACATAGAAACTGCTTTTGAATGAATATAGATTTTTTGGATAAAGGTCATTAGAATAACATTTCTCTTTCTCTCTCTCTTAGTTACAAACATGCTATTTCACAGAACCAGATTTTAAAGATGATTGAATAAGATTTTGGTGTTTTTACTCTGCTCCCATGTTAGCTTTCATTCCAATCCCAAAGAAAGGTGATGCCAAAGAATGCTCAAGCTACCATACAATTGTACCTATTTCACATACTAACAAGTTTATGCTCAAAATCCTTCAAGCTAGGTTTGAGCAGTATGTGAACTGAGAAATTCCAGATGTACCAGCTGGGTTTAGAAAAAGCAGAGGAACCAGAAATCAAATTGCCAACATTTGTTAGATCATGGAGAAAGCAAAGGAATTCCAGAAAGGCATCTACTTCTGCTTCATTGACTACACAAAAGCCTTTGACTGTGTGGATAACAGCAAACTGTGGGAAATTCATAAAGAGGTGGGAGTACCAGAACATCTTGCTTGTCTCCTGAGAGACCTGAATGCAGGGTCAAGAAGCAACAGTTAGAACCAGACATGGAACAACCAACTGGTTCAAAATTGGGAAAGGATTACAATCGTCACCCTGCTTATTTAACTTCTATGCAGAGCACATCTTGTGAAATGACAGGCTAAATGAACCACAAGCTGGAATCAAGATTGCTAGGAAAATATCAACAACCTCTGTTCTGCAGATGATACCCCTTTAGTGGAAGAAAGTGAAGAGGAACTAAAGAGCCTCTTGATGAGAATGAAAGAGCAGGGTGAAAAAGCTGGCCTGGAATTCAACATTAAAAAACACTAAGATCATGGCATCTGGTCCATCACTTAATGGCAGATAGAAGAGGAAAACTGGAAGCAGTGACAAATTTTATTTTCTTGGTATCCAAAATCGTGGTGGATGCAGCTGCAGGCATGAAATTAAAAGTCCCTTGCTCCTTGAAAAAAAAGCTATAATAAACCTTGACAGTGTATTAAAAAGCAGAGATGTTACTCTGCCGACAAAGCTCTGTATAGTGAAAGCTATAGTTTTTCCAGTAGTCATGTACAGATGTGATAGGTGGACCATAAAGAAGGTTGATAATCAAAGAACTGATGCTTTCAAATTGTGGTGTTAGAGAAGACTCTTGAGAGTCTCTTGGACTGCAAGGAGATCAAACCAATCAATCCTAAAGGAACAACCCCGAATATTCATTGGAAGGACTGATGCTGAAGTTGAAGCTCCAATATCTGGCTACCTGATGTGAAGAGGAAAGGTTGAAAACAAAAGGAAAAGGAAGTGGCAGAGGATGAAATGATTATATAGCATCACTAACTCAATGGACATAAATTTTAGCAAACTTTGGGAGATGGTGGAGGATGCAGAAATCTGGTGTGCTGCAGCCCATGGAATCACAAAGAGTAGGACATGATTTAGCAACTGAACAATAGCTACACATGTTCTAGGTGAGGGGTTTGGGCTGTGGCTGGAAACAGAGGACCAATCTCTCTCTATGTTAATATCTTATGGCACAGGTTAGGGCTCTATCAGTAACTTGGCCAGAAGTCAGTTTCTGTACATGTTTATAGGATTGCTGTACTCACAGGTTAAGGACACCTATGTCAGCAGTCATCTGTGGTTGATGTTGCTACCTGACTCTTTTGGGAACCCACCAAAAAGAGCAAATCAGGGATTGATCCTGTGATTTATGAAACTCGCTGACCCAAAGCTCTAACCAAATGAACAGAGTTCCCCAATAAGATCACCAGAAACAATATGTCAATGCAGAGAATACCGCAGCATGCTAACAACTGAAGGCCAAGTAGGTTCCCCAAATAAGCCTTTCAACTGAAGAATGCTTTTAGCTTTATACCATCAAATTGCCGGCAATTAAAAATGAAAAGATCTGTATATTTACAGTTTGACTCTTCATAAGTTGTATGTATGTATGTATGAAAGAGAAATACAGGGAGAGAGAAGCATCTGAAAAAAAAAACAGCAAATTACCAATCTTGTTTTTATTTATTTCTCAGATTAAAGCTTCAATTAATAAATCAAAAATTGTCTTAGGGTGATTCCAGGAAAGATTAATGCAAAAGTGATGAATCTTACCTTTTATCTCAATTGTGTGACAGAAGTCTTGCAAAGTTGAAAAGCTGCTAATTTAGTAGTCAACAGTGTCAAATAAAATTTCTAAACTGTATGTCTATAAAAAAAAATCTTAGCAATAAGACACAGCAAATATGCTTCAAAACAGTGCAGTCAGCAAATCTGTTTCAGGTTTTGAAATATCTAGCAATGACATTTATTAGAAAGAAACTATAATATATCAGTGATATAAAAAGCTGTCTCTTCATCAGCCTTGCTTTATTATAGGCACTAATTTTGTGCAAAATCCTTCAGATTTTTTGCAAAACACCTGCTGAACTTAAAGAAATATGGTGAGTGCTTGCACAAAGCCAGATGTAGCTTAATCACATAATACTGAATTTGACTTTGTGATGCTTAACAATAAACGAACTGAGCACACCAGTACAGAAGGCTTAAATCTTCTTCAAATTTGTATAAAGTTTTCAATGAATATACTGTTTGTGTTGATCCTTTCTTCATCAAGTTTGAGAGTATAAACAAATAGCAATTATAAGAATCCTATTAAGATTGAGTTTTTAAGTTGAATCACATTGAAGACTATGGTCTGAAATTGCACTCCCTACTCTCACCCCCCAATCCTCCCACCTATTTCAATTGTCCTAACTGGCTGCTTTCTGATTACTTCTTTTTTTGTACTTCCTACCCATGTATTCATCCATTCATCATGCCCTGTTTATTCTATCTGATTACTTGAAAATTTTCATGTTATAGACGAATCTGCTTCAAGGTCAGATATGACGGTATTATGGCTCAGTAAAAGATGAAAGTAGAATAAGAAAGACCATTTTCTCATTCTCTCTTCTGCTGCACACGATTAGTTTTATATGTTGATTGATTTTCGGGAGTAGGTTAAGTCGATTTCAATGAATTTCACTCACCCAGTGTTGACCAGATTAAGTTTCAAAATTGTTTACCCATATCTTTTTCTCTCCTCTTTTTCCAACCTTCTAATTTATATGTTCAGAGATGTTGTATTTGTACATATATGATGTAGTCTCTACGTGGGTCTACATGTATTCACATTCCCTATTGAATTAACTATTCCTTCTTCATTGATTCTTATTTGCATTGTAATGTTAAATAATGGTACTTTAATTTTACTTCTTCAGATAAGCTGTGTGCTTGAGAAAACCATAAAACAATGACATCTCATGAATATTTATATCAATGACTACACAGAATTATAGTCATAATCTCTGGAACTAGTTCTCACCAGTTCAGAATTAATTATCAAGTTCAGTTTTAATTGCATTCTTCTAAATTACAACCCCCCCCCAAAAAAAAAGACTATAATGAATTATCTGGTAAGTACTTTACTGGGACTAATGCATCTAGGAGAGCTTCCGAAAATCCTATTCTTAATGTCTAATAACCAAACGAAGACATATGATCCCAAACCAGCATTCTAATCCTTGTTATCCAATGTATTAGACATTTGAGGCTGCTTCTTGGGGTTTAATATATTTCATTTTCAGTCAAGATTCAGTAAGAATTTAATTGAGTTTGGGGAACTTTTTTATTAAAAATTAAACCCTAAACACTCATTGTTTTGCTTCCTTATAGTTATGGGTCTGAAATAGCATACAGAGAGGAGTATTTAAAAGGGTGACCTCAGGAGAACAGCTGACCCTTTATTCTAAAAAAATTAAAAGACATGTTTAACACTAAGATATTAAGATGTTAAGGAGTCAGAATATTAGGGCCATATATTATTTGAAGTAAATGAGATCTACTTAAAAATTTTCCAGCCAGAATGCTAAAACCATAGGAAAAATAATAAAGAAGAGCCATAATATTCTCAGAAAATTACTTGAAATAAAATAAAATTAAAAAAATAAAGGCATGTTAAAGTACAAGTGAAACTTCCAGAGGCATGTTTATTTATTTTTTTATGTTTTATTATTATTATTTATTTAGCTTTGACTGCACTGGATCTTCATTGCTTTTGTGTAGGCTTTTTCTAAATGTGGTGAGCGCAAGGACCTGCTCTTGATTGAAATGTGTGGGCTTCTCATTGCAGTAGTTTCTCCTGTTGCAGAGCACAGGCTCTAGGCACGCAGGCTTCAGTAGTTGCAGCTGTAGATGATCTCAGTAGTTGTGGTGCACCAGCTTAGCTGCTCTGTAGCATGTGGGATCTTCCTGGACCAAGGATTGAACCCATGTCGTCTGCATTAGCAGGCAGATTCTTATACACTGCACCACCAGGGAAGTCCTATTAAGGTAATATATAAGGTATCATTGGTACATTTTTTTTTTCTCTTTTACTTATTTGTGAATGAAAATATCTGAAGGCTAGCACTGCATTTTTGTGGGATGGAAAGACAACAGATGAGTTTAAACAGGTAATAATTTGACAGCATTTATTCCCAGAGCTTTCCCTCATGTTCAGTGATTATAATTCTAGTTGACAAAGCAGGGGAAAAATGATGAGAAATATGATGTCAGTTGGAAACTTATTCCTAGGTAGATAGCACTGAAGGAGCCCCAGTGTTCACCCAGTAGGATTCTTTGATTCACTTGAAGTTTGAGTCAAGTTTTAATAAATATTTGGTCTTAATCATGTCCAAGTTTGAAACTAAAGAATGTCGGAAATAAAGATGAGCAAATAAGAAATTATCACGATAGTGGTGAAACGAGTTAACAGGAAGAAAGAATACATTTATCTGCTTCCCCATCAAAACGTTTGAGAACAAACAAAATAGGCAGTCATTTAAGGGTCAATATCAGTGAATCAATATAGAGGCTGAAATTCAATCTATTGGAAGCCCTATGAAAAGGATTCAATTGAAAAAAATCATCTTCTGCTTTAAGCAAAGACTCAGTGACCTAAAAATGTTATAATGTATTTATGAATATATTCAAATGCAAATAGATTTCCATATTTATATGAAAGAAACACCAGTCTTGAGGGCCATATTCTAGAAATTAAGACATTTTCTGGAATGAAGAATTTTGGTTGGAAATGTCGGTAGGTCACTGGTGATTTTCCCGGGCTTAATACAATTCCCAAGACACAGAAGGCACTGCCTATATATTTGATGAATGAATGAAGAAATGAAATTTTGAGAGTTGTTCCAAATCAGAAGATGCAATTGTCTAGAAATCAGACAGAAGATGAATATTGTCATAAAAGTGTATTTAATCCCATCTTTTTTTTTTTTTAATTTTATTTTTACTTTATTTTACTTTACAATACCGTATTGGTTTTGCCATACATTGACATGAATCCACCATGGGTGTATATTAGCTCCCAATCCCGAATCCCCCTCCCACCTCCCACCCCACATCATCTCTCTGGCTCATCCCTGTGCACCAGCCCCAAGCATCCTGTATCCTGTATCGAACATAGGCTGGTGCTTCGTTCTTACATGATAGTTTACATGTTTCAATGCCATTCTCCCAAATCATCCCACCCTTTCCCTCTCCCATAGAGTCCAAAAGTCCTTTCTATACATTTGTGTCTCTTTTGCTGTCTCACATACAGGGTCATCACTGCCATCTTTCTAAATTCCATATATGTGTGTCAGTATACTGTATTGGTGTTTTTCTTTCTGGCTTACTTCACTCTGTATAATAGGTTCCAATTTCATCCATCTCATTAGAACTGATTCAAATGAATTCTTTTTAATGGCTGAGTAATACTCCATTGTGTATATGTACCACAGCTTTCTTATCCATTCATCGGCTGATGGACATCTAGGTTGTTTCCATGTTCTGGCTATTATAAACAGTGCTGCAATGAACATTGGGGTACATGTGTCTCTTTCGATTCTGGTTTCCTCGGTGTGTATGCCCAGCAGTGGGATTGCTGGGTCATAAGGCAGATCTATTTGCAGTTTTTTAAGGAATCTCCACACTGTTCTCCATAGTGGCTGTACTAGTTTGCATTCCCACCAGCAGTGTAAGAGGGTTCCCTTTTCTCCACACCCTCTCCAGCATTTATTGCTTGTAGACTTTTGGATCGCAGCCATTCTGACTGGTGTGAAATGGTACCTCATTGTGGTCTTGATTTGCATTTCCCTGATAATGAGTGATGTTGAGCATCTTTTCATGTGTTTGTTAGCCATCCGTATGTCTTCTTTGGAAAAATGTCTGTTTAGTTCTTTGGCCCATTTTTTGATTGGGTCATTTATTTTTCTGGAGTTGAGCTGCATAAGTTGCTTGTATATTTTTGAGATTAGTTGTTTGTCAGTTGCTTCATTTGCTATTGTTTTCTCCCATTCAGAAGGCTGTCTTTTTACTTTGCTTATAGTTTCCTTTGTTGTGCAGAAGCTTTTAATTTTAATTAGATCCCATTTGTTTGTTCCTAAAAATGTTCATTTTGTTTCAACATCTTATGAAGAATTTAATAAATTCACTGACAGTGACACCTATCATCCCTTGGTTTAATGATCTTCCCACATGACTTTCTTATGTGAGTTCTGCCCAATCTGGTTAGTCCAGGAATTCATGTAGATGGCTACACCAATAGGACAGGTTCTTCCCTTGACATTATTTATGTGGCAGCAATTTATACTCACAGATTAGATCTTTTAAGAAAACCTTTTTCTTGCTCTCTGGTCAACAAATGGTGACACTAGCCTATTTGATCAATGTAACTCCATTTGAAGTCAGTTTAACCAGAGTGAACTAAAATGGCAGAGGATCAGATTAACATTTTTTTTTTCAGCCTCTTTTTCTAAAGGGAGAAAATATCCCAACTGTGTGATTTTCATCATCTGCTTCTTGAATTCCATTGCTGCCCAAATCAGGCACAAACAGCAGCATCTGAGCTGTCTGATCTGCCTCTTTTAAAATAAAGGTTTAGAGCATACCACTGGTTTTTGACACATTTATTCCATAATATATTAGACACAGTGCAGCTTCAGTCATTATTAAACATTTTTAAATGTCCAATTAGGGGTACATAGCATATAACATATGACACAGCGTATGTTTTTATCACACTGCATTAAAATCATTACTAAAGGGACAAGATGGATGTGGCATGCTGTTTTTATAGCATGATGAAAATGTGACAATAATCACTGCAATAAAAATGACCTAACTATAAATACAGATTGTCTTCTATGGACTTTAAAATGGACAACTTATATTTAAAAACATATTTTTATGACGAGTCCCCTTTTTAATACCTATTACCTTAATTCAAATTCCATATGGTCCATATGTGGAAGCAGTCAATGAAAGAATTGCCACACCTATTTATTTTTGAATGACCAGTTGAGCACTGTCCACAATTGTAGAGCAATTCTGAACCTCTCAGAAATGATGGAAATAGCAATTTCTGAAAAGTGGTGTTTGAATGCAGAATTAAAATTAAAGGAAGTGCAAAAGAATTTGAAACATATTTTAAAAATAGAAGAGTGAAAAAGAAAAAGAGCAAGAAAATGAAACCTATAGCTTCATAGGCAATGATTTATTGTATGGCTGAATTTTAAGTGAAAATTTTTCATGTATTTGAAAATTCTCGTGTGCTTTTTCTCTCAAGAATGTTGGAAAGCTATCTTATTTTAAAATTGATATGCATTTTATTTGTTTGTATGAATTTACACACAGTAAGCAGTCTTCATTTATTTTTGTCTACAATTCTGTGTTTTAATATATGCACCTCAAAAAGATATAGAATGGTTCCAACACCCTACAGAATTTCTCTTTGCTGAATTTTTCATTCAACTCAAAACCTCCACAAACACCTAAAAAAATAGTATAGCCACTCAGAAAACAATCTGGCAGTTTCTCACATTTTAATTTGACTCATAAATTATTATCATATTTATAGAATTGTCTGGGGTGAAAATGTGACTTTAACATATTAGATATTGATTTACCATAGAGAACACCACAGAAAGAGCCCTAAAAGTGGAAAAGTTAACATTTTTCATATTGATGAAGACTAGAGTCTATAAAGAAAACCATCCCACAGGTTATCCACTGTTGACACATACCTATGAGAAAATGAGTGATGAAAAAACTGGAGCTCAGAAGTCCATGAAATCATCTTTTTTATATATTCTCTTATAGGGGCTATCTCTCATAACCAGGTGTCTTTAGCTTGAGTTCAATCCACATGTCACCTTACGTAGATATATGATTCCCCCAGCTCTGCATAATGCTCTTTTCTTGATGCACACCAGAGCAATCACTCAGGATGAGTAAACTGGGCATTGATTTGGGGATAATAAACTCCCCTACCCTTTGCACAGTCCATAGCTGTCCTCTTGGCTCCAGTCACCAATCCAAATTCTTTTACTTTTTTCTACAATCCTTCCTGTTTCTTTATACTTCTTGAGTTTAAGAATAATCTTAAAATTTATCAAACTTTAAGAATCTTAAACTTTATTCTTCTTCTTGAACATTTTTCAAATAGAGTTGGAAGCTAACTACTTGAAGTGTAAGAACCACACATGGTCTGTTTCCTTGTAATTGAAAATTAAGTTTCCAGAATCTAGAACATCTAACTTTGGTTACATCCACCAGGTTAGAAATGAATGGAGAAAAACATTGTTAAGAGAGTTGTGACTACAAAAAGAAAGTTTCTTCCATTAAATGAGAGGTTAGACCGCATGACCTCTAAGATATTTTCCAAGTCTTAATAATCATTCCTCAAACACCATAATCTGTGCTGGGATATGTTAATTTACTGACTAAGCTATGCTATGTCACCTCCTCACATCACTTGGCCTATGTAGACTGAACTCCACTGTGTTTAATGAGTGTTTAACTGCTTGTTAAATTCAAGCTTCTGGAACTTTAATTAATGATTGACTTGTCACTAGTTTTATTTTATTTGAGACTCTGACTTTTCATTTGAGGGCAAATTATGTTCATCATCTGTCAAAAACCTCAGTTGTGGTTATCTGATGGCAGTCTTTTAAGTTGCACATTTTTTGTCCATGTCACATCGACATGATGTTCCCTTCTCCGTGGCCTTGTACCCTTAGACCTTAGTGATTTTACTTTTCACTAGATTCCTCCTACTTGATGTAAGCTGTATGGTAATATAGGAACATATAAATTAAGAGGAAAATAAAATATGTATAATTATGTTTAAATATGTAAATATAGATTTAAGAGTGAGGTGAACACATGAAAGAAGAGGGGAAAAATTCTCATATGACTTGTGATAGGGGGACCCATGCACATGTTACCATTCAAAAGCAAGACAAAACCCATATATTCATGAACAAACACACACGTACAAGACATACTTTATAATAAATAAAGAATGGATTAAAGTACTTCTTCTAAAATAAAGAAGTAAATATGCCTGCTTATAACTACTTCTATTCAATATTATTGCAGAACTAATTAACAAAGAAAGGTAAGCAATAAAATATGAGGTTTACAAAGGAGCAAACAAACCTAGAGTTGTTTGAACACAATGATTGTATATATAGGAAACAAAAAATTACAATAAACTAATAAATTCAATAAACTAATGGCTGAATGGCATCACTGACTCAATGGACATGAGTCTGAATGAACTCTGATAGTTGGTGATGGACAGGGAGGCCTGCTGTGCTGCGATTCATGGGGTCACAAAGAGTCGGACACGACTGAGTGACTGAACTAAACTGAACTGAATGAATTCATAAAAAAATTTCTTATTTGCCTCATTCAAAATGTTGGTCTGGATGAATCACAGGCTGGAATCAAGGTTACAGGGAAAAATATCAATAACCTGAGATATGCAACAGACACCACCCTAGGCAGAAAGCAAATAGGACCTAAAGAGCCTCTTGATGAAAGTGAAAGAGGAGAGTGAAAAGCCTGACTTAAAACTCAACATTCTAAAAACTAAGATCATGGCATGCAGTCCCATTACTTCATGGCAAATAAATGGGGAAGAAATGGAAATAGTGGCAGATTTTATTTTCTTGGGCTCCAGATTCACTGTGGACAGTGACTACAGCCATTAAATTAAAAGACACTTATTCCTTGGGAAAAAAAGTTATGACAAACCTAGACAGCATATTAAAAAGCAGGGACATCACTTTGCTTTTGTCATCCCTTTGTCATCACTAATGACAAAGGTTCATTATAGTCAAAGGTATGTTTTTTTTCCAATAGTCATGTATGGATGTGAGAGTTGGACCATAAAGCAAGGTGAGTGCTGAAAAATTGATGCTTTCAAACTGTAGTGCTGGATAAAACTTTTGAGAGGTCCTTGTACAGCAAAGAGATCAAACCAGTCAATCCTAAAGGGAATCAACCTTGAATAACATTGGAAAGACTGATGCTGAAGCTCTAATACTTTGGCCACCTGATGTGAAGAGTCAACTCATTTGAAAAGACCCTGATGCTGGGAAAGATTGAAGGCAGGAAGAGAAGAAGGTGACAGAGGATGACATGTTTGGATGGCATCACCAACTCAGTGGACATGCATCTAAGCAAACTCTGGAAGATTTTGAAGGACAGGGAAATCTGGTGTGCTACAGTCCATGGGGTTGCAGAGTCAGACATGCTGAGTGACTGAACAACAACAGCAAGAAAATTTATAAACATTGCTAGAATCATAATTAATATTCTATAATTGGCTGAATTTCTACATAACAGCAACAAGCACCTGGAAAATTTATAATGAAAGTGTTATTTGTCATAACTAAATAAATAATTTATATATAGAAAAGACTCTGATGCTGGGAGGGATTGGGGGCAGGAGAAGAAGGGGACGACCGAGGATGAGATGGCTGGATGGCATCACTGACTCAATGGATGTGAGTCTGAGTGAACTCCAAGAGATGGTGATGAACAGGGACGCCTGGCGTGCTGCGATTCATGGGGTCGCAAAGAGTCGGACACGACTGAGCGACTGAACTGAACTGAACTGAACTGAACAAACTCTATGCACCTCATCCTGAAAGTTTACATTTTTTTAACTTTGTGGAAAGACATGAAAAAGAATTTAAATAGGAAAACATTTTCCCCATGAATGCAATGTACACTTGCAGAAAAACACTCTTCCTAAAAACCTGATTTTTAAAATCTACTTAATTAACAATAATATATTCAGTCTCAAGAGAAGGAACAAATATTCAGACAAAAAACAAAAATCTTAAAATGTGCAAGTAAATAAAAATCTCCAGTGCTAAAATTATAAAGAGCTAAAATGGGGAGACATACCATATTCATGGATTAGAGTTTTAATATTTTGATTGTTGAACCACATTGATGTATACATGTATAAGGTCAGTGTAAGTTATTGATGTTTTTTGATTTGGTACCAATCAAACTCTGAAGAGTATCTTGCATAGAGTTAGACATACTGGTTCTAAAATTTACATGAAAAATCAAGTTCAAGAACAGCTTAATTATTCTGAAAGAATAGAAAGTAGAAACATTTGCTTTTATAAATATGAAGTTTTAAAAATATGGTAATTATGACTCTGATAGTATCAAAATAAATATTTCAATACAAATTTGAAAGAGATAGAAATTCAACAACTTATGCTTCATCCAGCCCAGCATTTCTCATTACGTACTCCACAAGTTAAATAAGCAGGGTGACAATATACAGCCTTGATGAACTCCTTTCCTGATTTGGAACCAGTCTTTTGTTCCATGTTCAGTTCTAAGTGTTGCTTCTTGACCTGCATACAGGTTTCTCAGGAGGTAAGTTAGGTGGTCTAGTATTCCTCTCTTGAAAATTTTCCACAGTTTGTTGTGATCCACACAAAGGCTTTGGCGTAGTCAATAAAGCAGAAGTAGATGTTTTTCTGGAATTCTCTTGCTTTTTTTATGATCCAACGGATGCTGGCAATTTGATCTTTGGTTCCCATGCCTTTTCTAAATCTGTGAACATCTGGAAGTTCACAGTTCATGTATTGCTGAAGCCTGGCTTGGAGAATTTTGAGCATTACTTTGCTAGCGTATGAAAAGAGTGCAATTGTGTAGTAGTGTGAATATTGTTTGGCATTGCCTTTCTTTGGGATTGGAATGCAAACTAACCTTTTCCAGTCCTGTGGCCACTGCTGAGTTTTCCGAATTTGCGGACATATTGAGTGCAGCACTTTCACAGCATCACCTTTCAGGATTTGAAATACCTCAACTGGAATTCTATCACCTCCACAAGCTTTGTTTGTGGTCATTCTTCCTAAGGACCACTTGATTACACATTCCAGGATATCTGGCTCTAGATGAGTGATCACACCATCATGATTATTTGGGTAATGAAGATCTTTTTTGTATAGTTCTGTGTATTCTTGCCACCTCTTCTTAATGTCTTCTGCTTCTGTTAGGTCCATACCATTTCTGTCCTTTTTGTGCCCATCTTTGCTTGAAATGTTCCCTTGATATCTCTAATTTTCTTGAAGAGATGTCTAGTCTTTCCTATTCTATTGTTTTCCTCTATCTCTTTGCATTGATCACTGAAGAAGGCTTTCTTATCTCTCCTTGCTATTCTTTGGAACTCCTCATTCAGATGGGTATATCTTCTCTTTTCTCCTTTGCCTTTCGCTTCTCTTCTTTTCTCAGCTATTTGTAAGGCCCCTTCAGACAACCATTTTGCCTTTTTGCATTTCTTTTCCTTGGGGATGGTCTTGATCCCTGTCTCCTGTACAATATCATGAGCTTCCACCCATAGTTCTTCATGCACTCTATCAGGTCTAATCTCTTGAATCTATTTGTCACTTCCACTGTATAATCATAAGGGATTTGATTTAAGTCATACCTGAATGGTCTAGTGGTTTTCCCTACTTTCTTCTATTTAAGTTTAAATTTGGTAATAAAGAGTTCATGGTCTGAGCCACAGTCAGCTCCTGGTCTTGTTTTTGCTGACTGTGTAGAGCTTCTCCATCTTCCACTGTGAAGAATATAATCAATCTGATTTTGGCATTGACCATCTGGTGATGTCCATGTTTAGAGTTGTCTCTTGTGTTGTTGGAAGAGGGTGTTTGCTATGACCAGTGTGTTCTCATGACAGAACTGTTAGCCTTTGCCCTGCTTCATTTTGTACTCCAAGGCCAAACTTTCCTGTTACTCCACATATCTCTTGACTTTCTACTTTTACATTCCAGTCCCCTATGATGAAAAAGACTTCTTTTTGGGTTTTAGTTCTAGAAAGTCTTGTAGGTCTTTATAGGACCGTTCAGCTTCAGCTTCTTCAGCATTAGTGGTTGGGGCATAGACTTAGATTACTGTAATATTTAATGGTTTGCCTTGGAAATGAATAGAGATCATTCTGTCATTTTTGAGATTGCACCCAAGTACTGCATTTCAGCCTCTCTTGTTGACTATGAGGGCTACTCCATTTCTTTAAGGGATTCCTCCCCACAGTAGTAGGTACAATGGTCATCTGAATTACACTTGCCCATTCTAGTCCCTTTCAGTTCATTGATTCCTAAAATGTTGCTGTTCATTTGCCGTCTTCTGTTTGGCCACTTCCAATTTACCTTGATTCATGAATCTAACATTCCAGGTTCCTATGCACTATTGTTCTTTACAGCATCAGACTTTACTTCCAACACCAGTCACATCCACACACAGCTGGGCACTATTTTTGCTTTGGCTCTGTCTTTTCATTCTTTCTGGAGTTATTTCTCCATTCTTCTCCAGTAGCATATTGGACACCTACTGAATGGGGAAGTTCATCTTTCAGTGTCATATCTTTTTGCCTTTTCATACTGTTTATGAAGTTCTTATGGCAAGAATACTGAAATGGTTTGCCATTCCTTCTCCAGTGGACTACGTTCTGTCAGAACTCTTCACCGTGATCTGACTGTCTTGGATGGCCCTACATAGCATGGCTCATAGTTTCATTGAGTTAGACAAGGCTGTGGTCCATGTAATCAGATTGGTTAGTTTTCTGTGACTGTGGTTTTCATTCTGTCTGCTCTCTGATGAATAAGCTCTCTGGGTCTTGGGTTTGTTTGAACCCTCCAAGCATCTCTGGGGGGCATGGGGTTTGATTGCAAACTTGATTTTACCCCTCATACCTTCTTGCTGGGGCTTCTTTGCCTTTGGACGTGGGGTATCTTTTTTTGGTGGGATTCAACATTCTCCTGTTGATGGTTGTTCAGCAGCAAGGTGCAATTTTGGAGATCTCACAGGAGAAGATGAGTGCACATCCTTCTACTCTGCCATCTAGGGCCCATTCTTCAATAGCATGTAAACTGAGAACTTCCAGATGCACAAGCTGGATTTCGAAAAGGCAGAGGAACCAGAGATCAAATGGCCAATATTCACTGGATCATAGATAAAGATTTGCCAGGAGAAATATCAACTACCTCAGATATGTATGTGATAACACTCTAATGGCAGCAAGTGAAGAGGAAATAATGAACCTCTTGATGAGGGCAAAAAAGGAGAGTGAAAAGGCTGGTTTGAAATCAACATTCAGAAAACTAACATCATGGCAAACTGTCCCATCACTTCATGGCAAATAGATGGGGAAAAAGTGGAAGCAGTGACAAATTTTATTTTCTTGGGCTCCAGAATCACTGTGGACAGTGACAGCAGCCATGAAATTAAAAGACACTTGCTCCTTGGAAGGAGAGCTATTACAAACCTAGACAGCATATTAAAAAGCAGAGTCATAACTTTGCTGACAAAGATCCGTATAATCAAAGCTATGGTTTTTCCAGTAGTCATGTACAGATGTGAGAGTTGGACCATTACAAAGACTGAGTACGGAAGAACTGATGCTTTCGAATTGTCATGCTGGGAAGATTCTTGAAGAATTCCTTGGACTACAAGGAGTTCAAACCAGTCAATCCTAAAGGAAATCAACACTATATATTCACTGGAAGGATTGATACTGAAGCTGAAGCTCCAATACTTTGGCCACCTGATTCAAAGAGCCAACTAATTGGAAAAGACCCTGATGCTGGGAAAGATTGAAGGCAAAAGCAGAAGGTGGCGACAGAGGACAAGATGGTTAGATAACATCATTGATGCAATAGACGTGAATTTGAGTAAACTCCGGAAGATAGTGGAGGACAGAGAAGTCTGGCATGCTGCAGTCCATGGGGTTGCAATGAGGTGGACACGACTTAGTGACTGAACAATAACAGCAAATAGAATTTAAGTTGGTATAATTACTTTGAAAACAATTCGGCATTATTTGAGAAAGTTGACAAATAATATCCAGCCACCTGGTGATTCAAATCATAACTGGAAATCTGAGAAAAACTCTTGCACTATATACCAGTAGCTATGCACTAAGTTCATGGTATCAACGCTCTTAAGAACAAAAAATGGAAACAACCCAAATGCTCTTTCATAGTAGAATGAACAGGTAGTTTTATCCTGATGTGATGGAATATTATATAACAGTGAAAATTAAGTACTATAGTTTCATATGTTATCATGGATGAATCTCACAAACAATGTTGGGCTACATGATATGTGAAAAATGCAATGAAAGCATGAGATATTCAATAACATATATATATGTGTCATAAAACTAAAGGAAAATGAGAGTGATGACTACAAAAATCAGGGTGGTGATTATATCGAAATGAAGAGAGGAACAAAACAGGTTGGGCACTATGAGAGCTTCAGATATTGAGAAGGATTGATTTCTGTTTCTCAGCTCACTGATGAAATGTCAGTTATCATCAAGGCTATCTTGGCAAAATCTCTTTCCATGATCAGCTCCTAGCTACAGCACAATGACTCTCAAAGCTCTGACTCTATAGCACCTCTCTGCTGAAATCTAGATTTGTTTGTTTGGTTTTTCTTTGTTTTTTGCTTCTTCCTATCTTCACTATCAAAGGCAAAGTGTACAATATTAAAGTTACTTAGGGATGGTGACTGTAGCCATGAAATTAAAAGGCGCTTACTCCTTGGAAAAGTTATGACCAACCTAGATAGTATATTCAAAAGCAAAGACATTACTTTGCCGACTAAGATCCATCTAGTCAAGGCTATGGTTTTTCCTGTGGTCATGTATGGATGTGAGAGTTGGTCTGTGAAGAAGGCTGAGCGCTGAAGAATTGATGCTTTTGAACTGTGGTGTTGGAGAAGACTCTTGAGAGTCCGTTGGACTGCAAGGAGATCCAACCAGTCCATTCTGAAGGAGATCAGCCCTGGGATTTCTTTGGAAGGAATGATGCTAAAACTGAAACTCCAGTACTTTGGCCACCTCATGCGAAGAGTTGACTCATTGGAAAAGACTCTGATGCTGGGAGGGATTGGGGGCAGGAGGAGAAGGGGACGACAGAGGATGAGATGGCTGGATGGCATCACGGACTCGATGGACGTGAGTCTGGGTGACGTCCGGGAGATGGTAATGGACAGGGAGGCCTGGCGTGCTGCGATTCATGGAGTCGCAAAGAGTCGGACACGACTGAGTGACTGAACTGAACTGAACTGAGGGATTTCACTGGTGGTCCAGTGGTTAAGACTCTGCACTCCCAGTGGAGGGGTCACAGATTTGATTCCTGTTTCGGGAAAAGGATCCTGTATGCTGCATGTCATGGCCCAAAAAATTTTTTAATAAAAGTTATTATCCTCACTTACCAGTCTATGTTCCTTTCCTGTTTTCTGAGGCTGGACACTTAGTCATCCAACCTCTGCCTACATCATAACAATTTCTTGTGTTATCTGTCTCAGTTAAGGATGCTATTAATCCTATCACCCACACCAGAATTGTGAAGGTCATCTTTAATTCCTCAACCCTACCTCGACTCAAGTTCTCTCATCTAGACATCTCTCAGATCTCTACTTTCATTTCCAACCTTATCACCACTAATACGTGTTATGTGCTCAATCTCAGATTACCGGCATCACTTCTACTTTTTCTTCCCATCTCTAATCTCTCTCTCTCCAATTTTCCCGTCTATCCTCTTTAGCCAATAATTTTTCTAAAATGAAATCCAATCTTGTTTGTTGCCTAGAAATCTTAAACAGCTCCTCATTTTCAGGATGAAAAGCATACCCTTTGTCATTAAAGAAGACATTTTAACCTTATAATCATTAATGCTAGTGACTAACATTTAGTCTGTACTTACTATGGGTCAAGCACCAATCAAAATGCTTTACATTTATTAACTTGTCCTCCCAACAACCCTATTAGACAGGTATTATTATTAAGTTCTTGGCCCATAGTGGCTGATCAATAAATACTGTTGAATGAATGCATTCTTCTTTTACAGATGGGGAGACAAAGCTGAGGCTTAGGATGTTGAGTCATCCAAGATTTTATACTGCTGCTGCTGCTAAGTCGCTTCAGTTGTGTCCGACTCTGTGCGACCCTGTAGATGGCAGCCCACCAGGCTCCTCCATCCTTGGGATTCTCAGGCAAGAACACTGGAGTGGGTTGCCATTTCCTTCTCCAATGCATGCATGCGTGCTAAGTCACTCCAGTCATATCCAACTCTGTGTTACCCTATGGACAGCAGCCCACCAGGCTCCTCTGTCCATGGGATTCTCTAGGCAAGAATACTGGACTGGATTGCCATTTCCTTCTCCAGATTTTATAGCTAGAAAATAGTAAATTAGTTACATAGGGCAGTCTGACTCCAGGGCCTAAATGTCATCCATTATGCCACAAGTATCTTTGAAATCAGGCTCTTTGGGTGCAGACGGAGTGAGGGGAGGTGACGGCAAGCACACAGCCCCAGCAGAGGCCCCACTGTCTGTCTCTGGATTCCTTCTCTGGGAAGATAGGAGCTCTGCTTCACTAGGAAAGGGTAAGTGAGAACTCCAGGAAAAAACACACACATGAAGTTCGTTCCAACATTCATGTCTGTGCAGGCATTTGGTAAATATCACCTGTAAGTATTACAGTTCCTATATAGAGTCTTGCCTGTCAAAATCATAACAAGCAATACACAACCTTCACTTTGCAAAGAAAAAAAAATTAATAATAAATAAATAAATAAATTTGAGCCGTAACCTACTTTTCTGGCCTCATCTCAGTATACTTCCTAGTTTCCTTTTTCTATCCTAATGACTGTTCTCTGAATTTATGAATCCATGCTTGTCCAGCTTTATTCATTCAGCTCCTGGCTCTGGAAAACCTTTCTCTTCTCCCCTCTTGGTCAGGGTAGCCCTTCTCAACCTTCAATATCCAACTTTCTTCTTTTGTCCTATGAGAAGCCTTCCTTTACCTGGAGGCTGAATTACTCCCTCTCTTTCTGCTCCCATAGCACTTCATTTGTTCTTTTAATTACAGACACTCTAACACTGTATTATGATTTATTTATGTGTCTGTACCTTGCCAGGTTGCGTTCTCCTTCAGGGCTGGCACTGGGTTTCATTCATGTTTGTATCGCCAGCCTGCCATGTAATCAGGATTCAATAAATATTTGTTAATGAATTAATGGGTGTCTTTGATTTGACTTTACAAAAGATACAGGAAATATTTCTTTGAAAAGACATTTCTTATAGTCACCTTTTTATAAAAGCTAAGAGTATAAGATTAAATCTTAATTTATCAAGGGCCCTTGGCAGGAAACTATTTCAATATCAACAATGTATCTTGCTTTTTGACATTACTTAACACAGGAGTGCCAAGGAACAGTTACAAAGACAAATCATAAATGTACTGTAATGGAGGGGGCTAAACAAATAAATAGGAATGATTTGCTGATACAATCCAAGGAATGAAGCCTAGGGAACTTAAAACCAAAAGAGCCTCAAATATTTTCACTTTTTTTTCTAAAACTTTAGATAAAGGATTTGGGAATAAATAAACCATATTACTGGGCACCCCATGCTAAGTTTATTTTTATGATTTCCAGTTCAAATGCCTTCTTACAAACATTAAGGACTTCTAGTCCCTTATTGTGGATTATGTGTCATCTCTTCTTTGTCTATGAGATGTAGATAACAGCGAGTTCAGTTTCTGAGACCAGTCATTTAGTAGGTTATTTGGATCCCTGGGTCTCTGAAAATTGTTAATTTCTGCTAACCTGTCTTACTAACTACTATCTTCAAGAGAGATGCATCTGACTCATCAGCAGATCCAGAAGTTGGGCCATCCTTTTCATTGTTGTCCTGATATAATACTTGACAATTATTCCAAAATTATTTTCAGTAACTACGTTAAGTCTTTTCACCTTCTCCCTCCCCACCTTTCTCTGTTTAACTAAAAGCATCAGTTAAAAAAACTCTGAAAGGAACATTTTCACCATTCCATTTCACAAATGTGACCCAAAGCATAGTGATTTTAAAATTTTTTTTTTTTTTTTAAAGCTCCAAAAGAACTATATGCATAGAGATTTCTTCTAGCTTTTTGTCCCTGCTTCTTTGGTAAATTTAAACTGCTTGACAAAGGAGCCAGCATAAAGAAAAGAATGTTTGGGTCATGGGCCCAAGAGCGTCACAGAAGTGCCCACAAACCGACAGGAACCTTCATGGTAACTCAATCAAATTGTTGAGTTATAACTGACTGAGTGAGACTAGTAAGCCAGAGCGATTCAAGATTCAGAGAGAGAGGATGATTAACAGTGAGTGCAAAGCCCAAGACAACAGGAGTAGGGTGTGTTTTCCACAGCATAGGTGGAAAAAATAGCCTTAATAGGTGGAAAGGAGGGGTGTTATTTTGGAGGCAGGAAGTTGGGGGAGTTCCTTTTAAAGCTTTCTGTTTTCACTAAAGTAGGAGGTGAGGTCATTCTTTAAGGGTGAGGCAGGAGGGTCAGAGATTTGTGGAGGTTTGAAAAGGCAGTTGTAGATAATGGGAAACACTGCTTAGCCTGGCTGCCCAGAGGGCCCCTTTGCAGGTGGAACCACAAGAAGGCAAGGGAACTAAGAGCTCCAGGCTCAAATAGGGAGGAATGAAGGCAGAAAGAACTTGGCCCAAAAGGAGGGAAAGAGAGAAGAGGAGGTCAAAGGACCCATGTCTGAGGAGCAACTGAGGAAAGGGAAGGGTGGGGGAAAGGTTTTGGCCCAAAAGTGGGATCCAAATCATCATCATTTTAAGTGTAAGAAACACTATCGGATTGAAACAAAATTAAATATACTGTAATTTTATAATCCTGCATTTGAGCGTTTATTTGTAGATTGTGGCTTTTAAACATTTTTTTTTAATGAAGTTTTATATAGACCCACTTGGTTGGATACAGAATGGATGATCTAGAGCCCACCTACCCTCTGTCAGCCTTACGCCCCCACACAGCAGTCCCTGGGATGCTTTCACTGTCTCCCTGGACTCCTGAGACCATGGTTTAAATATCATTGTTATTCAAGTTTTAAGGCTGAAAAAATGTTTACATAGAATGAACACAATTCTGACCTTGTTCTGATAAGATACTGGGTCACATATTTACTGTCAGTCATGATATCTTCTCAAGAGCACATTTCTATATTTTCCATAGTGGACATGTGTTATACTTAGAGTTCATTTTAACTGGACTCAAATGGATTCTGAGACTTCCCTGGCAGTTTGGTGGTTAGGGCTCCAAGCTTCTACTGCAGGGGGTGTGGGTTTAATCCCTGGGCAAAGAACTAAGATCCTGCATGTGGCACTGATTGGCCAAAAAAAAAAAAGAATTCTGGATTCAATAAGGCATCAAAACCCACAAAAAGAATTAGTATTTGGGAAATCCTCCCCAGGTATGGAAAAATTGCTCCCCAGCTATGGGAAAGAAACAAATAACTTCTATACTATTAGTACTATCAGACAGAAAGTAAGTTTTCTGTCTGAACTGTCTCCTTCTTATTTAAAATATTAGAAAATAAGACTAGTCCTTTGTTTCCTATGTTCCATATGTAAAATATTTTGCACTCAGGTTAAAGAATTAAAGAAAGTTGTAACATATAATTAGAAAAAAATGTGAGAAAAAATTTATATAAACTTAGGTTTGAAAGACCTAAAAACTTGGGAAAGTCAGAAGCCCAAAAAAGAAAAGAACAGACATATATGACTACAGAAAAGGATGAATAATAACAATAATGAACAAGGCCCCAAAGCCATAATCAAAATCCTGCTAAAAATATTTGCAGCACACACGGCAGCATTTTTAAACAATATTCTATCAATATCTATGCTGCTGCTGCTGCTAAGTCGCTTCAGTCGTGTCCGACTCTGTGCGACTCCACAGATGGCAACCCACTGGGCTCCGTCATCCCTGGGATTCTCCAGGCAAGAACACTGGAGTGGGTTGCCATTTCCTTCTCCAGTGCATGAAAGTGAAAATTGAAAGTGAAGTCACTCAGTTGTGTCTGACTCAGTGACCCCATGGACTGCAGCCTACCAGGCTCCTCCGTCCATGAGAGTTTCCAGGCAAGAGTACTGGAGTGGGATGCCATTGCCTTCTCTGTTCAATATCTCTAAACATTCTTAAATAATATTAAATGCAAAAATATATTCTTTATCTTTTAATTTTTTGTCTAAAAGTGATCAAATCTATAGAAAGGTTTTACAATTTCATTCCCAGCAAGATGTTTGCCCTTGAATTAGAACAACAAGAAACACAGCAGTAAGGTGGGGGAACAGACAAGTAAACAAAAAAATAAGATGCTCTAATGGATTTAATCTAAGTAGGAAGTTATTATGAACACACAGAGGTGGAGAAGGTAAACCAGTTTGATCAATCAGGAAAGGCTACTCAAAGGAGGTAATATTTAGGGTGCTCCTTACAGATGAGTAAAAGTTAGGTAGATGGATAGTATTCTAATCAGAGGAAGCAACATTCATTCATCTATTCATTCATTCCAAGTTACAGGGCTTACTATGTGCTGGTCAGTGGGCTCTGGAAATAGCAGTAAACAGAGAGTCAAGTCTGTGCCCTCCTGGGGGGAAAGATAATTAACAAGTAGACACATAAATGTGTAAATGACAAACAGGATAAAGGATGAGAGAGTGTCTAGGGTGGTGTGTGCAATTTTAGATAAGATGGTGAAGAGAAACACTCTCTAAGGAGATAACATTTGAGCAGAGACTTGAGTGAAGTAAGGGAGAAAGTGTGGAAGGAGGACAACAGCTAGTGCAAAGGCCCTGTGGTGGGCAGTGGGGACAGAACTGTGTGAGTGAGAGAGAAATACAGCAGAGGATTAGATTAGAGAAATATGCAAGGGGAGATCATGTAGAGCCTAGCATTCATCAGCATGGGACTTTGATGGGATCACCAAGGAAATGAATAGAGTTAGCTCAGAAGTGAGCTGGGAAATCCTAATATTTAGGGGTCTGGAAAAAGAGAAAGACCCAGAAAAGGAAACTAAAATAAGAGAAAAACCAGAAATGAATGATGTTCCAGAAGTTTAGTGGGTGTTTTAAGATAAAGTTATTTACTGTACCAAATTGTAAGGAGTAAGAAAGACTAGAAAGTTCGAGGAACAGGGAGCAGCTCAGGATAGAGGGACAAAACCTGGGCAGGGCAATGGCATGAGAGGATGGTCACAAAGCAACTTTCTCAGTCACTACTTTGACAATAGTATTAACAAGAAGGCCTTAAACGTAATCCAAGACAAATGTAGAATAATCTTAAAAATGTACTTTTACATACATAGGCTGAGTTGGCTCTCTAAGCGACATTATGCAGGAAAATCTAAATTAATAGATGAGGAATTTGGGGCTCAAAGTCAGGGGGAACATGACCATTTAAAAGATACAATGACCAATGAAACAGTTAGGTCACCCCTTCTCTGATTCCACCTCCAGTGCCCTTTCTACTACCTCTGCCTACCTCCTCTTAATGTTACAACTTTCAAAGTAGGCATAAATCTGATAACTTATTTTTCTAGATTTATTTTTCTCATAAACATTTCCTTAAAAAATCCTATCTATTTTAAAATCTATTAACAAACCAAGAATGAAATCAACCCATAAGATTTCTGATACAGGTAACACTGAAAGAGATGAATCTGTCACCATGAGGCTTTATTCATAGAGGCTAGCTGGGATCAGAATCTAATAGATTTAGCAGATGGAGCTTTCTCTCTCTCAGATGTAATGGAAGTCAAAACACTCTACTTTTTCAGTGGGTTTTTATCATATATTTTACTGAGTTATTGAATGTTTTAGCAATCAGAGACAGTACTTAGAGACTTGGAAAAAAAGTAAATTTTGGAATTCCCTGGAGGTCCAGGGGGTAGGATTCCATGTTTTCACTGCCAAGGGTAGGGGTTCAATCCTTGGTCAGGAAACAAAGATCTCACAGGCCATCTGGTAAGGCCAAAAAAAAATAAAGAAAGAAAATTAAAAAAAAATTAGAAAGCATGAATTTGATGTTCCTAAATATTTCCTCATTTATTGAAAATTGGATGAAGCACAAGCTGGAATCAAGATTGCTTGGAGAAATATCAATAACCTCAGCTATGCAGATGACACCACCCTTATGGCAGAAAGTGAAGAGGATCTAAACAGTCTCTTGATGAAGGTGAAAGAGGAGAGTTAAAAAGCTGGCTTAAAACTCAACATTCAAAAAATGGAGATCATGGCATCTGGTCCTATCACTTCATGGCAAACAGATGGGGAAACAATGGAAACAATGACAGACTTTATTTTCTTGGGCTCCAAAATCACTGCAGATGGCAACTGAAGCCATGAAATTAAAAAGACACTTGCTCCTTGGAAGTAAAGCTATGACCAACCTAGACAGCGTTATTAAAAAGCAGAGGCATTACTTTGCCAACAAAGGTCCGCCTAGTCAAAGCTGTGGTTTTTCTAGTAGTCATATATGGATGTGAGAGCTGGAAAATTAGAAAGGCTGAGCACCAAAGAATTGATGCCTTCAAACTGTGATCCTGGAGAAGACTCTTGAGACTCCATTGGACAGCAAGGAGATCAAACCAGTCAATCCTAAAGGAAATCAACCTGAATATTCATTGGAAGGATTGAAGCTGAGGCTGAAGTTACAATATTTTGACCACGTGATGCAAAGAGCGGACTCATTGGAAAAGAACCGAATGCTGCGAAAGATTGAAAGCCGGAGGAGACGGGGAGGACAGAGGATAAGATGGTTGGATGGCACTATCGACTCAATGGACATGAGTTTGAGCAAACTCCAGGAGATGGTGAAGGACAGGGAAGTCTGGCGTGTTGCAGTCTATGGGGTTGCCAAGAGTCACACACGACTGAGCAACTGAACAACAACTATCTCATACCAGAATAAAAGTCGCTTCAGTCGCGTCCCCGACTCTGTGCGACCCCATAGACGGCAGCCCCCCAGGCTCCCCCGTCCCTGGGATTCTCCAGGCAAGAACACTGGAGTGGGTTGCCATTTCCTTCTCCAATGCATGAAAGTGAAAAGTGAAAGGGAAGTCGCTCAGTAGTATCCGACTCTTCGTGACCCCATGGACTGCCGCCTACCAGGCTCCTCCGCCCATGGGATTTTCCAGGCAAGTGTACTGGAGGGAGGTGCCATTGCCTTCTCCGATAAAAGTCCTGAGTATCATTTTTTTTTCAGGCTATGCTGGGTCTTTGTTGTGGTGCGGGGACTCAGTAGTTGCAACACGCAGGGTTCTCTAGTTTTGGCTTAGTTGCTCTGCGGGATGTGGGATCTTAGCTCCCCGACCAAGGATCGAACACAGATTTTCCCTGCATTGGAAGGCGGATTCTTTATCACTGGACCACCAGAGAAGTCCCACTGATTATCGTTTTTTACTTCTGACTTTAACTAATGTACAAACCCACACCTAAGATCCTTAACAAAACTTTGAGTATATTAGTAATGGGTTGGAGTTACTTTTTCAGCTTTGTAAATGCCTGGCTGTATATGCTTGTGGGAAAGGTGTTGTGGTAGGGATGTATGAGGAATACCTGTAGAAATTAAAAATAGATGAAAATTGCTGATATATAGATGTTAAGTTTACTAAAATAGTTTATATATATATATAGTTTAGGAAACAAAGTTTACGGCTCATTCCACTTTTCCTTTGGACAACCTTTATTTAATGCTATTGACCAAACAGCCTGCTATTTTTAATAACTTCCACATGCCTGAGAATCTACATCCACATTGTCCCTAATTTACAGCACTTATTTTGTCCATTTTCACTCAGGGCAAACAGTAGGAGCTTAATAAATGTTTTTAAGAAAGATAGATCATCAATAGCTAAAAGAGGAAAGAATAGATAATGTATTATTTCAACTGGATAAACAGGTGGGAAATAATTCATGCATAGTCAAAGATTTTTTTAAATTGAAAATATCCCATTTATTTTGTTCTTTTAATTATGAAAGTCTTATGCAGTTATAATTGGAAAAGATTTCAAACAAAACAGAAATGTAAAAGCAAAGCAAAGGAATTACTTGAGATAAGCTATATGATATTCCACAGCAGGTTTTCAAATATACATTATTAAAGTATTTTTGCTTATATTCTTATCCTTTTACTTTTAATAAATTGGTAGTTATCCTAATTACAAATGGTTAGGCCCACAGACTCTGAAGGCAAATTGTCTGGATTTAAGCACTGCCCTGCCCTGCCACTCTCTAGCTGTATGTATGGCCTTGAAAAAGTGACTGACTCTCCTGGTGTCTCAGTTTCCTCACCAGTTAAGTAGCATGGATCTAATAGGATTAAAAAAATAATGAACTAAATTGATATATATGAGGAATTTAGAAAATGCCAGGCAGAGAATAATACTACCTAAGCATTAATTCTTATTAAAAATATAATTTTTCTTCCCCAATTATGTTATATGCCTCTTGTTATTATACAGTCAGCCCTCTGTATCCATGCACTCTGCATCTGTGGATGTGTCATTTTATGTAAGAGACTTAAGCATATGTAGATTTTGGTATGGGTTCTGAAACCATTAATCTCCCTGAAGATACTGAAGGACCACTGTGTATCATCTACCTATTTCCAGCTGGATACGTTTCTGGATGACTGATTCATCTGTTTAATCTTGTCCTTATACCACACTGCTTTAATTAATATTGTATAATATATGTTAACATCTGTTATATGTTAACACAATGACTCCTCTTCTTAGAATTAAAGCATATGTATATATACTTATATATATACACTTTCTCAAATTTAAAATTATTTAGTTTTGTTTTCTGGAGAAGGCAATGGCACCCCACTCCAGTACTCTTGCCTGGAAATTCCCATGGATGGAGGAGCCTGGGAAGCTACAGTCCATGGGGTCACAGAGAGTCGGACACGACTGAGCAGCTTCACTTTCACGCATTGGAGAAGGAAATGGCAACCCATTCCAGTGTTCTTGCCTGGAGAATCCCAAGGACGGGGGAGCCTGGTGGGCTGCCGCCTACAGGGTCGCACAGAGTTGGGGACATGACTGAAGTGACTAAGCAGTGACTTAGTTTTGTTTTAATGGTATTAAACCTATAAAATAATTCAGGTGACCTCTTTCAAATATGTAAGCTGCTCGTTCAATACATTAATCTGTGTTTTCATTTACTCCAGTCTTCTTTTTATAAAGAAAACAAGTTAAATTTTATATTTTATTTTTATTCATATAGGTCATACTCTTTCTTTGCCAAAATTAATTCTAGTACTTTCTTTTCTTATAGTTATTGTGAATTAATTCTCTTTTTCATCATATTTTTATTATTCTTAGCATGTAGAAATGGTGTTAAGGTGTGTATATCTCTTATATCTTCTTTTTAGATCTTCCAGCATTTTCAGCTTCCTGTATCAAGAGATATTCAATTAATTTTATTATTTTTAAAGTTATCTAGCTATATAATCATGTTCAAATAATGACATAATGCCTTCTCCTTTTGGATATTTTTACATCACATCTAATACATATTTTTTTGCATTGGTCAGAACTTCTAACACATTATAATAGGAAAGTGGCTAAAACTTATATCACAGGTAAAAACTAATCTCCCTTATACAGAAAATGCTTCTGCCAAACCCAGAGAAAAAGACCAACAAAAAACAGATAAAGGACGTAAATAGTTCAGAAAGAAGGAAATATAAACTCATAAATGTTAAAAAAAAAAACCATTCAACTTCACTTATAATGCAAAAAATGCTGTAGTGCTATTTTTTACCCATTAGCCTGACAAATAATTAGAACTTTGCTAACACTGTTTGTTGAGAGACCATGGGAAAACAGGTGCTCTCATTCACGGCTGGTGGGAATTTAAACTGATTTAATCCTTACAGAGGACAATTTGGCAATATCTATCAAAATTACACATGCATATGCCCTTTGACCCAGCAGTACCACTCCCAGGAATTTATCCTGCAGATATAGTTGCACACGTGCTAACTGAACTATGTGCAAGGTTATTCATTGCAGCATTGTTTGTAATAGCAAAACATTGGAAACATTCCAAATATCTATCAATAAGGAATCATTCAAATAAATAGTAGTATATACATGAAATGGAATACTATGATGCCAAGAAAGAATGGTCTACTGACAATGCAGAAGGATCTCCAAAATATAAATCACTAACTGAGAAAATCAAAGTGTGCAACAGCAAGTATGTATGCTACCTTTTGTGACAGAAAAAAGGGGCAAATATTTAATAACTATAAACAGAGTATAACCTTTAAAAATTGTGAGATGCTATATATATATATTGTACACCTATAACTTATATAATATTATATGTCAACTATACTTCAATTTTTTAAAATTGAAAATAAAATTCAGGGAATTCTATGGCAGTCCAATGGTTAAGACATCACACTTCCTCTGCAGAGGGCATAGGTTCAATCCTTAGTCCAGGAACTAAGATCCCACATGCTTTGTGGCAAGGCCAAAACAAATAAATAAAAAAAAATTTTTTTTAATTTAAAGGCAAAATAAAAATATATATTTGTATCTGTATACTTATAAAGAGATTCTGGAATAATACATAAAGTATAATAGGGATTACTTTTTGTAATCTAGGTTTGAGCTAATGGGAGATAGGATGGGCAACCCTATACTTTTAATTTGAGTATAATTTATTTTATTTGAGTATAATTGATTTACAATGTTATTTTAATTTCTGCTGTACAGCAAAGTGATACAGTTATACATATATAACAAAGTGATACAGTTATACATATATGTATTCTTTTTTATATTCTTTTCCATTATAGTTTATCACAGGATATTAAATATAGTTCCTTGTCCTATACAGTAGGATCTTATTGTTTATTCATTCTATACATAATAATTCGCATCTGCTAATCCCAAATTCCCAATCCATCCCTCGCAACCTCCCAATCCATCCCTCCCAACCTTCCTCCCTCTTGGTAACCACAACATTGTTCTCTATGTCTGTACTCTGTGTCTGTTCCATAGATAGGTTCGTTTGTGTTACATTTTAGATTAAGCATGTAAGTGATACCATACGGTATTCGTCTTTCTCTCTCAGACTTCACTTAGTATGATATTCTCTAGGTCCATCCATGTTGCTGTAAATGGTGTTATTTCATTTTTATGGCTGAGTAATATTCCACTGTATATATGTGTACCACATCTTTATCCACTCATCTGCCGGTGGACGTTTAGGTTGTTTCCATGTCTTGGCTATTGTGAATAGTGCTGCTATGAACATAGGGGTGCATGGATCTTTTTGAATTATAGTCTTGTCTGGATATATGCCCAGGAGTGGGATTGCTGGATCATATGGCAACTCATTTTAGTTTTTTGAGTAACCTCCATACTGTTTCCTTAGCAGCTGCACCACCTTACACGGAGTGGGAAACTTAACTAAACCTGCTTATTTTTTGATATGTTTGAATTATAAGAATTCACTGTCTATTCAGAAAAACATGTGAGGAAAACATGTGAATGTATTAAATATTCAACATTTTAAAAATTTAAATCAGTATTTAAATTGGCTATTATGGCCCCCTTTTAAATTGTTAACAGAGCATGGTGAAGTGGCTGGACATACTCCCAGGGACTCATTGTGTCAGCTGTTGTGTTTCTATGTGTAGCTTTCTGCTTTGAAATTAGAAGACCTGGATAAGCTGGATTTAAATACTGGCTGTAGCCTTAGGCAAGCTATTTAACCCCACCACATGGGGTTGTCATTAGAAATTGAATGAGGAATGTAACGTTGTACAGGGTTTAGTTCAGAGCCCAGCATGTACTAAGTGGAAATGTTTGTTTTCATTTTTCTGAGAGTTTGTGCTTGTTCCTCCCTTCACCCAAGGCACCCAGTACTCACTTCCCTTCAAAGCGCTTGTGCTCTGTGGTTACAGTTGTTTGCAAGTCTGATCCCTTGAAGACAAACACCCTATTTTACTCAGCTCTGTCCCTGCAGTGTCCAACATATAGCCTGCCAGGTAGCAGGCTGTAGTGAGCTCGTGTTCCTCCTTTCAACAAAGATCTGTTGACCACCTACTATTTGGCCAGGTACTCTGCTTGCTGTTGAGCACTGAAGAGACCTGTGGTCCTGTTGACAGTCTAGCACAGGAGACAGACATGAAATAGATACTGGATTGAAGTGGAGTGAGGATGAAGAAGAAATGGAAAAAAAAAAAAGAAGAAATGGTACCTAAAGTACAAGGAGACCCTCCACGGAGGGGTTGATCAGGGAGTGTCTTCCTTAGAAACTGGCTTTTAAAGTGAGAATTGAAGATAAATGGTATTACTTTAGCCAAGATTATAAAGAATGTTGCAGGGGAGGGAACTCCCTCCTCAAAGAAGAGTTTCATGCCAATGGGGAGCCAAAAGATCAGCTGACCCCTAGGGAGGGAGGAAGAGAGAAACTTCTGCAGCAACCTTGGAAGACTTGATAAGACTTGTTAACACTGGTGTGCTTCATACTGAGAACAATGGGCTTCCAAAGAGGGTTTTAAGGAGGAGAAAGAATTGATTAGATTTGCATTTCTTCAAATCTTTCTGATTGCTCTAGAAAAGTCAGGCAGAAGTGTGTGAATGAATGAGTAAAAAAGCTGGCTTAAAACTCAACAATCAAAAAACCAAGATCATGGCATTCGGTCCCAACACTTCATGGCTAATAGATGGGGAAACAATGGAAACAGTGACAGACTTTATTTTCTTGGGTTCCAAAATCACTGTAGATGGTAACTGCAGCCATGAAATTAAAAAATACTTGCTTCTTGGAAGAAAAGCTATGACCAACATAGACAGCATATTAAAAAGCAAAGACATTACTTTGCCTACAAAGTTCCATCTAGTCAAAGCTATGGTTTTTCCAGTAGTCATGTATGGATGTGAGGGTTGGACCATAAAGAAAGCTGAGCGCCAAAATTTTGATACTTTTGAACTGTGGTGCTGGAGAAGACTCTTGAGAATTCTTGGACTGCAAGGAGATCCAACCTATCAATTCTGAACGAAATCAGTCCTAAATATTCATTGAAAGGACTGATGCTGAAGCTGAAGCTCCAATACTTTGGCCACCTGATGTGAAGAACTGACTCATCTTTTCTTCACTCAACAGGAAAAGACCTTGATGGAAATATTGAAGGAGGGAGGAGAAGGTGACGACAGAGGATGAGATGGCTGGATGGCATCACCAACTCGATAGACATGAGTTTGAGCAAGCTCCGGGAGCTGGTGATGGACAAGGAAGCCTGGTGTGCTGCAACCCATGGGGTTGCAAAGAGTCGGACACGACTGAGTGACTGCACTGAACTGAAACAATAATTCTTTGCTAATTATATTTAATAGACTATAATACAGATTTATTTGGTTTGCACATTCTTTTATATTTCACTGAGACCATATCCTCTTTGGATCTAGGAATTCACATATCTCTTTGAGCTATAGATTATTAACCATTTCTACAGTGGTTTCCCAGGTGGTCCTAGCGGTAAAGAACTTGCCTGCAAATGCAAGAGATATAAGAGATACAGGTTGGATCTGCCATGCCCTGGAGGAGGGCATGGCAACTTACTCCAGTATTCATGCCTGGACATAGCTGAGGAGCCTGGCAGGCTATGGTCCGTATGGTAGCAAAGAGTCCAACGCAAATGAAGTGACTTAGCATGCACACGAGTGGTTACCGCTAGAGATAGATTCTGCTACCTGTTTATGTAAGTTTACTGTAGAGGATAATTCAAACTTGAAACTCTGAGGCGATCTCCCTGTGTAGGCAGGCCAACCCTTCCCCCTGCTCTACTTCAGGAGAAATCTCAAAGAACTTGATAAGAGAAATAGTTCTAGCAGAGAAGCAAAAGCAAATATAGAAACTAAGGAATAGCAGAGTAAAGCCAGTTTGCCTCTTAATTAGTGTGATTTTTACAGTAACTCTTTGATTGGCTTAAGCATATAGAAATGAATTTGGGTAACAGTTCAGGAAGTGGTACTTGGAACTGTAGTATAATTAGGGAGCTTCTGGTCTAACAATAGCTAGCTAATATACTTGGCTAAAGTTAATAGATTAAAATGATGTAACAGAATACTTATTGTCTTATCAAAATAATAATAATAATACATATAAATTGTATTATTGTATTACAGTTGTAATAATTGTAATACAATTTTAAAGTCTGGAATTACTTTTATTCTGTTCTTCATCTTGTAAAGAATTTGACATTATTGCTTATATAGGTGCTAAGTAATACAGTTCTGAATGTCTGTTTAGAAGGTTATGACCTTAGGGGAAATATATTTTCTTTTCCTCCTTTGATATTTTTTTAAAAAGGGGAAAAAGCCATTGTTTTGTAATATAATTAATGATGTAGATATAAATTGTGGTGCTTTAAGCTTTTTAAATCTGAATGAATGAAAAGTCCAAGGACAACAAGCAAGATTTTAAATGTCTTGTAACAACACATTTCTTCACCAAAGGGAGAGAATATAAACACCATGTGAAAATGCATCTCAAACACTGGACTCTTTTCAGAGAGACTTGATGAGGTTGATAAGCACTCTCTGTGAGAAAATTATTCTTTGACTCTGAGGGGGTAGTTACTTGGTAATTATATAGAACTTGATTTTTTGTTTGTTTTAAACCAAGAGAAACACTGTATTTTGAAGAAGTGACAGTTCTGTGTCTCACTGATATCAATTTGTCATGGTTACAATTTATCAATCAAATAAAAGATGAATCATGAGAGCAGTGTATTTTTGGAATACTTGAGAATGCCTGGTACCATAGATTATACATAGACATCAAGAAAACAGCTGATGACTAAAAAATAATAATAATAATGGGGTATAACTGAATGCTTACCAAGTGGTAGGCACTTTTATTCACTCTTACAAGTACCATGCATAATAAAAACCAATTCTCACAATGATGTAGATCCTGTTCTTATCCTGATTTTACTGGTGGAGAGGCTGGATCAAAAGAGGATGGGAAACTTACACGAAATCCCAAAAGTAGAAGGCAGTGGAGCTGCCCCTAGAGTCTTTAGTTAACCATTATGGTTCCAAATAGGAAAAGGAGTATGTCAAGGCTGTATATTGTCACCCTGTTTATTTAACTTGTATGCAGAGTACGTCATGAGAAATGCTGAGCTAGAGGAAGCACAGCTGGAATCAAGATTGCCGGGAGAAATATCAATAACCTCAGAAATATGCAGATGACACCACCCTTATGGAAGAAAGTGAAGAAGAATTAAAGAGCTTCATGATGAAAGTGAAAGAGGAGAGTGAAAAAATTGGCTTAAAGCTCAACATTCAGAAAACTGAGATCATGGCATCCAGTCCCATCACTTCATGGCAAATAGATGGGGAAACAGAGGAAACAGTGGCTGAGTTTATTTTTCTGGGCTCCAAAATCATTGCAGATGGTGACTGCAGCCATGAAACTAAAAGACGCTTACTACTTGGAAGGAAAGTTATGACCAACCTAGACAGCATATTCAAAAGCAGTGACATTACTTTGTTAACAAAGGTCCGTCTAGTCAAGGCCATGGTTTTTCCAGTAGTCATGTATGGATGTGAGAGTTGGACTATAAAGAAAGCTGAGTGCAGAAGAATTGATGCTTTTGAACTGTTGTGTTGGAGAAAAAGAACATATGCCAGTTCCTGGTAGAGATTGGACTGGCTAAGGACGACCAGCTGAAGGTTCATGGGTTTTAAGTGCTTTTGGCTCACTGAAGCTTAAGTGAGGATTTCCTTGCAATGAGTAGAATTTCCCTTCTGTCCCTTGTCACAAGTTTAAAAACCTCACAGCTTGTATAATGTAACCATTTGGGGTCTGCTTTTAACTTGGACTAGTGTAACTCCTTCATGCAATAAACTGAAAAGAAAAAAAAAAAAAAAAATGAGAAGACCCTGATGTTGGGAAAGATTGAAGGCAGAAGGAGAAGGGGACGACAGAGGATGAGATGGTTAGATGGCATCACTGACTCAATGATCATGTGTTTGAGTGAACTCCGGGAGCTGGTGATGGACAGGGAGGCCTGGCCTGTGGCGGTTCATGGGGTCGCAAAGAGTCGGACACGACTGAGCGACGACTGAATTGAATGCTCTTTATAAAATGTGGGGTGACTAAACTGAAGTTTTCAAACAGCAGGTCATAGCCTGCTGTTTTAGCAAGTCTTTAAAACAATTAGAATAGAACAGAAAATACCAGAGTGCATCGTGGTAATGTTTGGTAAAACTACTGTCTTGTTTCAGCCCTTTATGTATAGGCTTGTGGATTAGATCATAATGTATAATGTATTTCTTACTGTGGGTTGAGATTAAAAAAATTTTTTTGCAAGCCCACTAGCCTGAAATATAGTTGACGGTGTTTTGTTTTTTAATTATCAAATCAAAAGCATTGAATAACTAGTCTTTTAAGTTCTCTTTACTAATTAAATTGTAAAAAAATTGGAGAAAGATCATTTAAATTTTATCTATCATTTAAAAACTTGACCAACTAAAAGTTTTTAAAAACCTAGAAGTAAATGAAAATTTAAGGCAATAAAATTAATAGTTCGAGATCGTATGTGGTAAAACATCTATCTTTCAATTACAATTAAAATATGAACGTCATAGTTCAAACTAGCCTCATCTTTGGTCCTTTTTATACTTTTCAGTATTTTCAAATGGAGCTTCCCTGGAGGTCTCAGTTCAGTTCAATTCAGTTGCTCAGTCGTATGCGACTCTTTGCAAGCCCACGGACTGCAGCACGCCAGGCTTCACTGTCCATCACCAACTCCTGGAGTTTGCTCAAACTTATGTCCATTGAGTCGGTGATGCCATTCAACCATCTCATTCTCTGTCATCCCCTTCTCCTCCCACCTTCAATCTTTCCCAGCATCAGGGTCTTTTTCAGTGAGTCAGTTCTTCACATCAGGTGGCCAAAGTATTGGAGTTTCAGCTTCAGTATCAGTCCTTCCAACAAATATTCAGGACTGATTTCCTTTAGGATTGACTGGTTGGATCCCCTTGCAGTCCAAGGGACTCTCAAGAGTCTTCTCCAACACCATAGTTCAAAAACATCAATTCTTCAGCGCTCAGCCTTCTTTATAGTCCAACCCTCACATCCATACATGACTACTGGAAAAAACAAAGCATTGACTAGACAGACCTTTGTTGGCAAAGTAATGTCTCTGCTTTTTAATATGCTGTCTATGTTGGTCATAGCTTTTCTTCCAAGGAGCAAGAGTCTTTTAATTTCACGGCTGTACATTGCTTGAATCTTTCCACTTCTTGTATCCTCAGTGCTGCTAAATTAGTTCAGGCCATTACCAGCTCCCCTTGGTTTTCTGCCACAGTGACTCTAACACATCTTCTCATCCTCTGTCTTGCTTCCTTCAAATCTATTCTTCACAAGATTCTTTCTAAAGCCCTAATCTAATTACTCCTTTTCCTAAGACCGTTAATGACTCAGTATTGTCAGATTATCAAACTGGCTGCATCTGTCCTTGCTTCTCTCTTTTGTCCATCTCTAGCCATTCATCTTCTACTATGTTTTCCATATATTCTGAATTCTTTCCAGAGTCCCTAATGCACCATGCTCATCTTTTGTCATGTTGTTCTCCCTGCTAGGAATGTCATCTGTAAATGTGTGCTCTTTAATTCATCACTCAAAACTTTCATTAAGGGTATCTATGTGTCCAGCCCTGTACATTGTCCTGAAATTTCCCTTTGTGGTCAGGAACTAGAAGCGTCAGTGGGCCAGTGTACTGTACTAGGTGAGTCCCAGGATGGGATGTAGACACAGGAATTGTGGGGGTTATGGATGAAACCAAGTCTAGGGATAAGTGAAGGCACTGGAAGGAGGAAGAGGGTGAACAGTAATCTTCACTGAAGGAGCAGCATGGATGAAGGCCTAGAGCTGAGAGACTGGGAAATGACAATCAGTATGGCCAGAGGGGAGAGTGTGCATGCCTCAGAACATGAATGGCACTGGGCGAGGCAAGGTCCAGTCACAAAGGGGATGTGCTAGAGTGCTGGGGTTTCTTTTCTTGTGAAGTAAAGGGTAGACACGGAAGGTTTTTTGTTTTGTTTTTAAGTGGAAGAAATGTATGGGAAGCTAGAGAGAAACAAGAGTTAAATGGTCACATTTATTTTTTAAAATCAACTCGCTGGCAGCATTGCTAAAAAAGTGACAGTTTGTCACAAATTGTCTAAATAAGAAAACATAGTCCTGAGTTGAAAAAAGAAAATCACCTGAAAAATTTCAGGGGTACCTTATGAAGCTGGGGCAATTGACTAATGTGATGAGAAAGCTTAAACTGCATGAGTGCAAACTAGTTTTAAGTTTTCATGCTTTCGTAGACCCAAGATTATGAGTCTTTGAGGGCAAGGCCTCTGCCTGTCTTGTTTTTACCATAGTCTCACCACTTACAGCAAATCCAGCATGCACTAGATTATTGACAAATATTTTTGACTAAGTGATTCTGAAGTGTCTTTTTCTAAGATCATTCAGTGAAAATAGCTCCCTGGTATTAAAAGAAAGGCAGCAGTGTTCCCCCAGTTGTTAAGGATAACATGTTCAAATTTATGAAGCAATGTGTGATTACCTAGAATCTATTGTAGGCCCAATTATAGGAAAAAATCATATCTGAAGAAAACATTTTTATCATTAGGTCTTTTTCTGTCCAGGGAAGTGAACAGTTTTTCTCATCATTGTATCTCCAGCCCCAGTACAGTACTTGTTTCATGACGAGGACTCAGAATATTAGCTAAATGAATGAATGTCTGAACAGGTATAGGGAATGTGTCTTTAAGGCACTTGTATTCACAAAATTGCTAGTAAAGATTTTTTTCTGCACTTTTCTTTACCAGCTTTAATCTTCCAGAAGAAAGGAATGCACAGAAGTTAGAGATTGTCTTTAGGCCAGAAAGGACTTCAGGAACCTTTTAGCAGTAAGAATACTTCATGGATGGTGAAGAGCCCTGCCTGAGAACAGGGAAGAGAATTCAGATCTCCTGATCCAAGACATTTTTCACTGTCTCATTTTGTAATTTCAATTTTAAAAGATGTGACAACATTTATTGAAATACGGATCGATCTTGTGAAACTCACTTTTTGGGTACAGCTCTGACCTATCTCATTGGAGCTACTAGAAAGCCATGTATTTCCTGCAGGAGCAAAATTTTAAATACAGATGTGGAATTAAAAAATGAAGGTATCTTTGTCCTTCAAGTAAACCTTGTGTGTTTTTCTCTATGCCAGTTATTTCCACAGTAAAAGTTGTTGGCTTCAGTCTTCAACAACCAAGGAGGTTTATGTTGTACACAAGACCTCAGGGATTTCATGTTTGCTGAAGCCAGTAAAAGCAAATTCTCTCATGCCCTCCTACCAAGAGTTCCTGATGACATTCTGCCAGTTGCCTTCTCAGATTTGGTAGTGATTCTGGTTCTCTCTCTAGATCCCAGGATGAAGTCCCCTTTACTCTATCCTTCCTCACTGGGTCCCCTTTTAGTCCCATTAGGTTCCCTTGGTGGTCTTCTTTTCTTCCCTTAGCCACCCTGATCACACAAGAAATATGTTTTCAGATTTCTCACTCCCACTAAAGCTTTTTTTTTTTTTAATATGTATTTTTATTTATTTTTTGACTGTGCCAACTCTTTCTTTTTTTTTTTTAATCATTGGTTTTTTAAATCGTGATCATGAATATGCCTACAGGGTGGATTTTTTTAAAGAAAAACTAATATTATGTAAATAAGGATATAATATGGCTTGGGATAGTGGCAGCATGTGGGATCTACTTCCCTAACTAGGGATCGAATCTGGGCCCTCTGCATTGGGAGCACAGAGTCCTTAGTCACTGGACCACCAGGGAAGTCCCAGCTCCCACTAAAGCTTAAATGTCTGAAACCATTCTCCTACTCTCTCCGCCCCATGCCATTTGTTTGTGAGAAAAAACTAGAAGGGAGAAATAACACCTGCCAGTTCTATGTCTCTAAAGGCAGGGACAAGAAGACAATTCTTTTAGGAGCTCCTCTGATGGCCTTAGGGCTGCCCACAGTCTTTTGGGTCCTCTCTGGAGAGGCCTGGTTGGAAAGGGAAGAAAAGCCCTGTTGGCCTCTCTTCTTATCTTAGTTCCTGTCTGTGGAAGGGCATTCACATCTCCTGCCTTGAGGGTTCAGCCAGAGGGCCCAGAGGATCCTGCTCCCTAACAAGAATAAAAGGAGGCTGGGAGCTAAACAGGCTACAGTCCCCATTGTTGATAAGGTGTGGGTGATAGGTGAGCTCCTGTTGAAAAGATGATCTAGAGCTGTGTGAACTTGCAACAGCCCCTTGTTTATCAGATGCTTACTTCAAGGACTAGGTTTTGTGTTTTTGTATTTTCTTCTAGCATCAGGGGTGACACTACCATAAGACAAGACTGGACAAAATCTGACACAATGAGTGACAAGCTCTACTGACCTGCCTCCAGTTTTCCCTAGCTGTACCAGCGGAAGCAAGGATTCCTCAGAAAAGTGAGGCCCTTTTGGGCCACCCTGAACTTTGAAAATGCTATAGTAGGTACACCCTGGAGGAGGGCATGGCAACCCACTCCAGTATTCTTGCCTGGAGAATCCCACGGACAGAGGAGCCTGGTGGGCTACAGTCCATGGATCCCAGAGTTGGACACAACTGAAGTGACTTCAGTAAGTACAGGGCCTTGAGGGTGCTCCAAAACCCTGACTAATCTGGGTATAGCATGAATTTCTTGGTCTCCTGACCCGCTCTCTTTCTGACTGGAAAACTGAAACCTTTGCATAAAATAGGAAGATTTGTGTCCTAGTGATAAAAGATGAAGCTGTGGGACTTCCCTGGCGATCCAGTGGTTAAGATTCCGGACTTCCACTGCAGGGGGCATGAGTTCGATCTCTGGTTGGGGAACTAAGATCCCATATGATACGCAGAACAGCCAAAAAAAGAAAAGAAAAGATATTCTTGCCTGAAGAATCCCATGGACAGAGGAGCCTGGCGGGCTACAGTCCGTGGAGTCTCTAAGAGTCCAGCACTAGTGAAGCGACTTACCACGCACGCAAACACTTGTCAGGAAACTAGATCCTGCAAGCTGTGTGGTACAGCCCCCCACAAAATGCAGCTGAAACTGTTAACACCCATGTCCTTCATATGTCCTCCTCTTCCTTCTCCATAGCTTTCTTGTGTTGAGTCTGTTGGTATATTATTAAGATGATGCTTCTGCCACCTGGGTAATTAAGTCTGTGATCTTCACTGTCTCCCACCTCATTATCTCAGAAGGCCAACTCGGCACTGATTTGTTATTTCCTCAATCTGGCGAGGTTGTAGGCTTGTTTTGACTCAGCCTCCTGGATAGCATATGGTTCCTGCAAAGCCTGCGCCTCCCCGGCTGTGGCTTCGCACCCCCAACCACCCTGCCAACCGCTGCAGTGGTCCCCTTGTTCCATTCCACCCCCCTGCTTCAGCCTCAGCTTCAGGCACCTCTGTTCATTTTACTTGCTTACCCTGTGCTCGCCTTCTAAACTCATGCAAAATCCTCTTTGGGGAATCCTATTGTTACCCAGTAAAGAAAGGAGTGCTGCTGAGAAAAGGCTGTGTAGTGCATTAGTGACGAGCTCAGAAATTATATACTTAGTTTCTACACAAAACCTATAGATGAATCATTAGGAAAACTACTTTCAGTGTGTCCTTTGGTATAATTTGACTTATGTAGGAAAGACAAATATTTTCAAATACTTCAGTTTTCATAGATCTTAGGATAGGTTCAAAACTTTTGAATATTAAAAAACATTAAAATACTTTTTACAAAGTGTCTTCAATAGGCTACAGGCAAAAGATGTGTGAAATAATTATCTAGATAAATCAGGGTTTTACTTTGAATTTATAGTCATACATTTCCTGTGTTTATGGTGTTATGTCACAACCCAAATTTCACTGTATATAAAGATTTTAAAATTTTGCTTTTTATTTTATTAAAATTCAAATATTTATAAATTTGAATTTACTTAGACCTTATTTCTTGGAGAAGGCAATGGCACCCCGCACCACTTGCCTGGAAAATCCCATGGATGGAGGAGCCTGGTGGGCTGCAGTCCATGGGGTCGCGAAGAGTCGGACACGACTGAGTGACTTCACTTTCACTTTTCACTTTCATGCACTGGAGAAGGCAATGGCAACCCACTCCAGTGTTCTTGCCTGAAGAATCCCAGGGACGGTGGAGCCTGGTGGGCTGCTGTCTATGGGGTCACACAGAGTCAGACACGACTGAAGCGACTTAGCAGCAGCAGCAGGAGCAGGCCTTATTTCTAATTTATTTGTGACTTTCTACATGTACAAATCATCTGGCAAATAGCAGATACTGATAAATGATCAAATTACCAAGGAATTTCCTTTCTTTCTCTCTTTTTTTTCTGAAATATATTAATAGTTGATTTAAAATGTTGTGTTAGTTATATATATAACTGCTGCTTCTGCTGCTAAGTTGTTTCAGTAGTGTCTGACTCTGTGCAAAGAGCAGGCCTTATTTCTAATTTATTTGTGACTTTCTACATGTACAAATCATCTGGCAAATAGCAGATACTGATAAATGATCAAATTACCAAGGAATTTCCTTTCTTTCTCTCTTTTTTTTCTGAAATATATTAATAGTTGATTTAAAATGTTGTGTTAGTTATATATATAACTGCTGCTTCTGCTGCTAAGTTGTTTCAGTAGTGTCTGACTCTGTGCAACCCCATAGACGGCAGCCCACCAGGCTCCTGTGCCCATGGGATTTTCCAGGCAAGACTACTGGAGTAGGTTGCCATTGCCTTCTCTGATATATATAACTAGTTATATATATATGAAACTGAATATATATATTATTTTTCATGTTCTTTTTCATTATAGTTTATTACCATATATTGCATATAGTTTCCTGTGCTATACAGTAAATTCTTGTTTTATTTTATATATAGTAGTTTGTATCTTCTACTCCCAAACTCCTAATTTATCCCTCCCCATCCCCTTTTGTAATTGTAAGTTTGTTTTCTCTGTCTGTGTGGGTGTGCATGCCAAGTCGCTTTGGTTGTGTCCAACTCTTTGTGACCCGGTGGACTGAGCCTGCCAGGCTACTCTGTCCATGAAATTCTCCAGGCAAGAATACTAGAGTGGGTTGCCATGCCCTCCTTCAGGGGATCTTCCCGACCCAGGGATTGAGCCAGTGTCTCCTGTGGCTCCTGCATTGCAAGTGGATTCTTTACCACTGAGCCACTAGAGAAGCCCTCTGTGTCTGTAAGTCTATTTCTATTTTGTAAAATAAGTTCCTTTATATTATTTTTGTAGATTCCACATATAAGTGATATCATATGATATTTGTCTTTCTCTCTCTGATTTACTTCACTCAGTAGGATATCTCTAAGTTCAACCATGTTGCTACAAAGTGTTATTTCATTCTTCTTTATGACAGAATATTATTTCTTTATATATATCAGATTTTCTATATCCATTCATCTGTTGATGGACATTTGGTTTGCTTCAAGTCTTGGTTATTGTAAATAGGGCTGCTATCAATATTGAAGTATCTTTTCAAATTAGAGTTTTCTCCAGATATATGCCCAGGTGTTGGGATTGCTGGATCATATGGTAACTCTATTTTTAGTTTTTTAAGGAAACTCCATACTGTCATCTATAGTGGCTGCACCCATTTACCTTCCTACAACAGTGTAGGAGGGTACTACCAGGGAATTTTCTTTTAAACAACTACTACTATTTAGTTTCTAGTAAATTACTTTATCCAACTAGAAAAAACAGTTCAGTTCAGTTCAGTTCACTCAGTCGTGTCCGACTCTTTGTGACCCCATGAACTGCAGCATGCCAGGCCTCCCTGTCCATCACTAACTCTCAGAGTCACACAAACCCATGTCCATTGAGTCGGTGATGCCATCTAACCATCTCATCCTCTGTCGTCCCCTTCTCCTGCCCTCAACCTTTCCCAGCATTAGGGTCTTTTCAGAAGAGTCAGCTCTTCGCAACAGGTGGCCAAAGTATTGGAGTTTCAGCTTCAACATCAGTCCTACCAATGAACACCCAGGACTGATCTCCTTTAGGATGGACTGGTTGGATCTCCTTGCAGTCCAAGGGACTCTCAAGAGTCTTCTTCAACACCACAGTTCAAAAGCATCAATTCTTTGGTGCTCAGCTTTCTTTATAGTAAAACTCTCACATCCATGCATGATCACTGGAAAAACCATAGCCTTGACTAAACGGATTTTTGTTGACAAAGTGATGTCTCTGCTTTTGAATATGCTATCTAGGTTGGTTATAACTTTCCTTCCAAGGAGTAAGCATCTTTCAATTTCATGACTGCAATCACCATCTGCAGTGATTTTGGAGCCCAGAAAAATAAAGTCAGCCACTGTTTCCCCATCTATTTGCCATGACGTGATGAGACCAGATGCCACGATCTTAGTTTTCTGAATGTTGAGCTTTAAGCCAACTTTTTCACTCTCCTCTTTCACGTTCATCAAGAGGCTCTTTAGTTCTACTTCACTTTCTGCCATAAGGATGGTGTCATCTGCATATCTGAGGTTACTGATATTTCTCCCGACAATCTTGATTCCAGCTTGTGCTTCTTCCAGCCCAGCATTTCTCATGATGTACTCTGCATAGAAGTTAAATAAGCAGGGTGACAATATACAGCCTTGACGTACTCCTTTCCTGATTTGGAACCAGTCTGTTGTTCCATGTCCAGTTCTAACTGTTGCTTCCTGACCTCCATATAGGTTTCTCAAAAGGCAGGTCAGGTGGTCTGGTATTCCCATCTCTTTCAGAATTTTCCACAGTTTATTGTGATCCACACAGTCAAAGGCTTTGGCATAGTCAACAAAGCAGAAATAGATGTTTTTCTGGACTTCTCTTGCTTTTTCCATGATCCAGCGGATGTTGGCAATTTGATCTCTGGTTCCTCTGCCTTTTCTAAAACCAGCTTGAACATCTGGAAGTTTGTGGTTTATGTATTGCTGAAACCTGGCTTGGAGAAGCCAGTGAAGCCTTACTTTACTAGCGTGTGAGATGAGTGCAATTGTGTGGTAGTTTGAGCATTCTTTGGCATTGCCTTTTTTGGGATTGGAATGAAAACTGACCTTTTCCAGTCCTGTGGCCACTTCTGAGTTTTCCAAATATGCTGAGATATTGAGTGCAGCACTTTCCCAGCTTCATCTTTCAGGATTTGAAATAGCTGAAGTGGAATTCCATCACCTCCACTAGCTTTGTTCGTAGTGATGCTTCCTAAGACCCACTTCACTTCACATTCCAGGATAAACAAGTTTGTCTTGTATATAGTAAGTTTGTCTAATATATAGTAGACTATTAATAAACAGACTGATGATAAAAAAAAGGAAAAAGAAAAAACACCAAGTGTCATTAATTATAATTATATATATAGTTTTTTACATTTCTTAGATAAATGGCATAAGCTTCATCTTCAGAGGATTAGATACTGAAATTATATCTATAATGGTCTATGCTCAGTCACTTCAGTCGTGTCTGACTCTGTGCAACCCCATAGACGGCAGCCCACCAGGCTCCCCTGTCCTTGGGATTCTCCAGGCAAAAACACTGGAGTGGGTTGCCATTTCCTTCTCCAATGAATGAAAGTGAAAAGTGAAAGGGAAGTCGCTCAGTCGTGTCCAACTCTTTGCGACCCCATGGACCGCAGCCTACCAGGCTCCTCTGTCCATGGGATTTTCCAGGCAAGAGTACTGGAGTGGGGTGCCATTGCCTTCTCCATAATGGTCTATATAGTTCTGTAATATTTTTCACTCACCTTCCATGTGAAAAGTGGTTCAAATGTTCTTATTCATTTGAAAATCTTCAGATTCTGGTGATGTTAGAAATGAAGAGTTGTACTGGCAAATCATGTTAGATTGTTCTTAAGAAAAGATTCCATGAGTTGTAGCAATTTTCAAAATGCTTCAGCAAATGTACTTGCTATTGAAATAAATTTAGAAAGGTTAAATAAGTAAATAAATAACTTCAGTTCAGTTCCGTCGCTCAGTCGTGACGGACTCTTTGCGAACTCATGAATCGCAGCACGCCAGGCCTCCCTGTCCATCACCAACTCCCGGAGTTCACTCAGACTCACGTCCATCAAGTCCATGATGCCATCCAGCCATCTCATCCTCTGTCGTCCCCTTCTCCTCCTGCCCCCAATCCCTCCCAGCATCAAAGTCTTTTCCAATGAGTCAACTCTTTGCATGAGGTGGCCAAAGTACTGGAGTATATTTCATTCACTCACTTTTAAAAATCAAGGTATCCATGTATACTTTTCATTTTATTTTTGGATAACTTAACTTTCTATCTTCTCCCATCTTAAAATGGCAATAATAATTTCTACCTCACTGGGTTATTGTGAAAATTAAATGAGTAAAATCATGAAATGCTTCGTAAACTTCCTGGCACATATTAAGTGCTCAGTAGATGTTAGCCATTATTATACTTGTTCTTTTTTTTTTTTTTTTTTATGTATAATTGACTTACAGGTTTTTTTGGCTGCATAATGTGGCATGCAGGATCTTAGTTCCCCAACCAGGAATCAAACCTGTGCCTCCTGCAGTGGAAGCGCAGAGCCTTAACCACTAAACTGCCAGAGAAGGCCCTGATTTATAATAATTGTGTTAGTTTCAGGTGTATAGAAAGGTATTCAGACTCTTTTCCATTATAGGTTATAACAAGATATTTAATATAGTTCCCAGTGCTATACAATAAATCTTTGCTCTTTATCTATTTTATATGTAATAGTATGTGTCCATTAATCCCAGAATTCTGATTTCTCTCTTTTCACTCCTTTTCCCTTTTGGTAACCTTGAGTTTGTTATGTCTGTGAGTCTATTTCTGTTTTGTAAAGTTCATTTGTACTTTTTGAAAGATTCTACATATAAGTGATATCATATAATATTTATCTTTCTCTGTCTGACATTCACTCAGTATGATAATCTCTAGATCTATCCATATTGCTGCAAATGGCAATATCTCATTCTTTTTTATGGTTGAGTAATATTTCCCCCTTCTGATTTATCTAGTTTTATACTCTATGGCTGTTTAATTCTGACACTCTCAAGTATATAGAAGTCATCTTGAAATGATTTAAAACTAGTACCCCTTGAAGGCAGGATAAGGTATTGAGATGTTTTTTTACTAACATTTATGATGCTAATTTGATCTCCTCAGAGAAGGCTTTCTTCTGCTCTAGAAATGCACTTTAAATCTTTTCCCAGGAGGAAATAATTGCAAAATACAGAGTACCCCAAAATAACATACTTTTATGAACTAAGTAAAAACTTTCCAATACTATGTCCCAAGCATTATTTTGGGAGGATTTCTCAGCACAAATTCTCAAGGAAACCCTGTACCTATTCCACTCCAAAAGATACTACAGTGGCATAATCTAGTGCCTTGTTACTCAAACCATGGATTTTCAGCATCAGCATCTACAGGACGTTTGTTAGAAAAGGAATTTCAGGCCATGCTCCAGAACTACTGAATCATAATCTATATTTCAAAAGACTTCCCAGGGGATTTATATATAAGTAAAGCTTAAGAAAGACTGATCTAGTTGAGGTTCAGCTTTTTTTTTCCTATGAGGGCAGTTTAGTTCAGTTCAGTCACTCAGTTGTGTCTGACTGCGACCCCATGGAATGCAGCACTCCAGGCTTCTTTGTCCATCACCAACTCCCGGAGCTTACTCAGACTCATATCCATTGAGTCAGTGATGCCATCCAATCATCTCATCCTCTGTCATCCCCTTCTTCTCCTACCTTCAATCTTTCCCAGCATCCAGGGTCTTTTCCATTGAGTCAGTTCTTCACATCAGGTGGCCAAAGTATTGGAGTTTCAGCTTCAACATCAGTCCTTGGAGAAGGGAATGGCAAACCACTTCAGTATTCTTGCTTTGAGAACCCCATGAACAGTCTGAGAAGGCTATGAGGCTAGGATAACTTCAAATAATTTATAATTAAATTACAGTTTCTCAGCCTCTGGACTACTGATATTTGGGACTGAATAATTCTTTGTTGTGAGGACAGGTCCTGTGCATTGCAGAATGTTTAGCAGCATCCTTGGCTGTCACTTCCTAGACATTAGTAGCACCCCAACAACGTCTTTGGGTTGTTAGGTTGGTGCAAAAGTAATTGTGATTTTGTAATGTTGAACTCTGCCATTTGATATTGGAATACATTCTTAAATAAATGTGTTATGTTATACATCATTTTAATGCACATTTCTCACTTTATATTTTTTTGTTAATGACATTACTTGCTGGGCTTCCCTTGTGGCTCAGCTGGTAAAGAATCTTCCCACAATGCGGGAGACCTGAGTTCGATCCCTGGCTTGGGAAGAACCCCTGGAGAAGGGAAAGGCTACCCACTCCAGTATTCTGGCCTGGAGAATTCCATGGATTGTATAGTCCATGGGTTCACAAAGAGTCGGACACGACTGAGTGGCTTTCACTATGTTACTTGCTATTTATTTTATATTTACATTAGACTATAGAAATGGGTAAAAAAAGCAAATTTGAGCGGTTTTTTTGAGTTAAAAATGGGTTGTACAGCAGTGGAGACAACTCAGAACATCAATGCATTTGGCCCAGAAATTGCTAATGAACATACAGTGCAGTGGTGGTCCAAGACACTTTGCAAAGGAGAGGACAGCCATGAAGATGAGGCGTGCGACAGCCAGCCATCAGAAGTTGACAATGACCAACTGAGACGAATTGCCAAAGCCAATCTTAAAACCACACGAGAAGTTACCAAAGGAATCAACGTCAGCCATTCTATGGTTGTTTGGCTTTTGAAGCAAATTGGAAAGGTATAAAAGCTTGATAAGCTGGTGTGTCATGAGCTGACTGAAAATCAAAAAAATTGTCCTTTGAAGTGTTGTCTTCTCTTAGTTTATGCAGCAACAACAAACCATTTCTCAATCGGACTGTGACATGCAGTGAAAAGTGAATTTTATACGACAACCAGTGACAACCACTCAGTGGTTAGACCTCAGAGAAGCTCCAAAATGCTTTTCAGGGCCAAACTTGCACCAAAAAAAGATCATGGTCACTGCTCGGTGGCCTGCTGCCCATCTGACCCACTACAGTTTTCTGAATCCCGGTGAAACCATTACATCTGAGAATATGTTTAGCAAATTGATAAGAGGCACTGAAAACTGCTTTTGGTCAACAGAAAGGGCCCAATTCTTCTCCAGGACAATGCCTGACTGCACGTTGCACAACCAACACTTTGAAAGTGGAATGAATTGGACTAGAAAGTTTTGCCTCATTTGCCAAATTCACTTGACCTCTAGCCAGCCGACCACCACTTCTTTGAGCATCTCGACAACTTTTTGCAGGAAAAATGGTGGGAAAATGTTTCCGCAACCAGCAAGATACAGGAAATGCTTTCCAAAACTTCACTGAATCCAAAGCACAGATTTTTATGCTACAGGAATAAACAAACTTATTTCTCATTGGCAAAAATATGTGTTGATTGTAATAGTTCCTATTTTGATTAATAAAGATATTTTGAGCCTAGTTATAATGATTTAAAATTCACAGTCCAAAACCACAATTACTTTTTCATCAACCTAATATTATTACTTACACTTTCTGATCTACCTGGGCCTGTAATGTCCTCTGTTTGGTTCTGGCATTGGCTAATAGTGTTTTTTTTTTGCTAAATATCTCTTTGGGGATTACATTGCCCCCATTGAGAACCACTGAAATGGACCCTCTAACTTTGCTATGTTCTTTTCTTCCAAAGTCAGAGTATGTGACAGATCATTTTTTACTCTTATTAGAACCTGTTTTCAGTTTATTATAAGAGAGTAAGGTTTTGAAACATAATTTTGATAAAATGTCATCAAAATTTGGTTTTATGTTACTATTTTTATCTTCTTTTTAACTTTTCTGCTTCTGATCAGACAACTAGAAACAACTAGACAACCAGAAAGCTGCAGCGCAGTGTCACTACTAAGTGGTGAGAACTAAAGGAAGGAAAATGGACCTAGTTCGGAGTGACATCTAGGAGCTTTTCTCCTTTTATGACTCTCCAGAGTCATAGAGTCACAGAATTTCACATCTGGTAACATCTTCTCATCAACATTAATTTCCAGGACTTTGTTCTATTACAAAAGCCAAAGAAGATTAATTCATGAATTCAACAAATAGTTCTCAAGCTCAACTAAGAAGTTGGCACAAAGCCCCTGCCTTTAAGGACTGATGGTGAGAAATAGAGATCCTAATTTGGCCCCATTCACTTTAACTTGTGTCTCCGGAAGCCTATCTCAGAAAATGGAAACTACCCCTTTCCAGTCACTGAAGCCAAAAATCCATGGAGTCATCCGCAAATCCTCTCCTTCACATATCCCAATTCACAGTTCTTTTGACTCTCCTTTCAAAATATGAATACATTCAGACTTTGAATACTTCTAAGACTACCACTTCTATCCCTGGAATAACGTAGACCCTCCTAATACATGTCTTCTATTCTAATCGTGCTTCCTAGTCTAGTCTCTTCATAACATCTAGAGTGATCCTGTTATAATTTGAAGTCAGGTCAAGTCATCTTATCTGATTTCAAACACTTGGTTCCCAATCTCACTGAGAAAACAAATCAAAGCATTTTCAACAGCCTAGAGTAAGGCCCTATATATCTAGCCCCTTTGTTGCTATAACTGACTTCCATGGTATAAGTGTTCACATTATGGTCAATTTCAAGCTACCAGTGATTGTCACAGGTTATGAAGTTGTGAAGATTTGCCATAGCACATCATTATATAGTATTTTCATTATGCAAATACCATTGATGTAAATAATCTCAAGAGCATGACAGCGAAAGCTGAAAGTTTAGTCACTCAGTCATGTCTGACTTTTTGTGAGCCCATGGACTGTAGCCTACCAGGCTCCTCTGTCCATGGGATTTTCCAGGCAAGAATACTGGAGTGGATTGTCATTTCCTTCTTCAGAGGATCTTCCTGACCCAGGGATCCAACCTGGGTCTCCCACATTGTAGGCAGACACTTTACTGTCTGAGCCACCAACAGCATCAGTTCAGTTCAGTTCAGTCGCTCAGTCGTGTCCAACTCTTTGCGACCCCGTGGACTGTAACCTACTAGGCTTCTCCGTCCGTGGGATTCTCCAGGCAAGAATACTGGAGTGGATTGCCATTTCCTTCTCCAGAGGATCTTCCCGACCCAGGGATCGAACCCAGGTCTCCCGCATTAGAGGCAGACGCTTGAAGTAATTAAGAAGTGATAAATTTTGAGTATTATTACCTTTGTTTTTAATATAACTTATTTGCTTATTAGTGGCTATCTGAGGAGACCTTACAAATAGCTGTGAAAAGAAGAGAAGCGAAAAGCAAAGGAGAAAAGGAAAGATATAAGCATCTGAATGCAGAGTTCCAAAGAATAGCAAGGAGAGATAAGAAAGCCTTCCTCAGCGATCAATGCAAAGAAATAGAGGAAAACAATAGAATGGGAAAGACTAGAGATCTCGTCGAGAAAATTAGAGATACCAAGGGAATATTTCATGCAAAGATGGGGTCGATAAAGGACAGAAATGGTATGGACCTAAAAGAAGCAGAAGATATTAAGAAGAGGTAGCAAGAATACACAGAAGAACTGTACAAAAAAGATCTTCATGACCCCGATAATTATGATGGTGTGATCACTCACCTAGAGCCAGACATCCTGGAATGTGAAGTCAAGTGGGCCTTAGAAAGCATCACTACGAACAAAGCTAGTGGAGGTGATGGAATTCCACTTGAGCTATTTCAAATCCTGAAAGATGATGCTGTAAAGTGCTGCACTCAATATGCCAGCAAATTTGGAAAACTCAGCAGTGGCCACAGGACTGGAAAAGTCAGTTTGCATTCCAATCCCAAAGAAAAACAATGATAAAGAATGCTCAAACTACCACACAATTGCACTCATCTCACATGCTAGTAAGGTAATGCTTAAAATTCTCCAAGCCAGGCTTCTGCGATACGTGAACTGTCAACTTCCAGATGTTAAAGCTGGTTTTAGAAAAGGCAGAGGTACCAGAGATCAAATTGCCAACATTCACCGGATCATGGAAAAAGCAAGAGAGTTCCAGAAAAACATCTATTTCTGCTTTCTTGACTATGCCAAAGCCTTTGACTGTGTGGATCACAATAAACTGTGGAAAATTCTGAAAGAGATGGGAATACCAGACCACCTGACCTGCCTTTTGAGAAACCTGTATGCAGGTCAGGAAGCAACAGTTAGAACTGGACATAGAAAGAAGAGGAACTAAAAAGCCTCTTGATGAAAGTGAAAGAGGAGAGCGAAAAAGTTGGCTTAAAGCTCATCATTCAGAAAACGAAGATCATGGCATCTGGTCCCATCACTTCATGGGAAATAGATGGGGAAACAGTGGAAAGGTGGCAGACTTTATTTTTGGGAGCTCTAAAATCACTGCAGATGGTGACTGCAGCCATGAAATTAAAAGACCCTTACTCCTTGGAAGGAAAGTTATGACCAACCTAGATAGCATATTCAAAAGCAGAGACATTATTTTGCCGACTAAGGTCTGTCTAGTCAAGGCTCTAGTTTTTCCTGTGGTCATGTATGGATGTGAAAGTTGTACTGTGAAGAAGGCTGAGCGCCGAAGAACTGATGCTTTTGAACTGTGGTATTGGAGAAGACTCTTGAGAGTCCCTTCGACTGCAAGGAGATCCAACCAGTCCATTCTGAAGATCAGCCCTGGGATTTCTTTGGAAGGAATGATGCTAAAGCTGAAACTCCAGTACTTTGGCCACCTCACATGAAGAGTTGACTCATTGGTAAAGACTCTGTTGCTGGGCGGGATTGGGGGCAGGAGGAGAAGGTGATGACAGAGGATGAGATGGCTGGATGGCATCACTGACTCGATGGACGTGAGTCTGAGTGAACTCTGGGAGTTGGTGATGGACAGGGAGGCCTGGTGTGCTGCGATTCATGGGGTCGCAAAGAGTGGGACACGACTGAGCGACTGAACTGAAGTTTACTTAATTTAATTTTTAAATAATGACTATGTTTGACAACCAGCTTGCAAAATTCTTGAAAAGTTAACAATTGGCTACCAGGAATCAGTTGAACTGGCTCTAACTCATAGTGTAAATACTGCACCAAACCTGCACTTGCCTACAGCTCTTTATTTTTCCATTTTCCTAGAAAGGTCATCTCGCAAAGACTTGCAAGTACTTCCTCCTTCATTTCCTTCAGGTTTTTTATTGAATATTACATTCTAGGTATGTAACATTCTTCAATCACTCTATCTAAAATTGTACCATCCCTTGATTCCCTTCTCCAATATCCAGATTCATTTATTTTTATTTATTTATTTGTCTGTGCCAGGTCTTAGTTGTGGCATGTGGGACCTTTTAGTTGCAGCTGGTGAACTCTTAGCTGAAGCATGTAGGATCTAGTTCCCTGACCAGGGATCAAACCCTGGCCCCCTGCATTTGGAGCATGGAGTCTTAGCCACTGGACCACCTGGAAAGTACCTAGATTCGTTTTTAACCTTAGCACTTATCACTGTACAATATACCATTTCTCTGACTTGTTATTTACTCCCAGTGTTCTGAATTAAACTCAAAGTTCAATAAAAGTGGAGATTTTGGTAGAATTTTCTCCCTCTCAAATCATTAGCACTTAGGTCTGTGACAGGCAATTACTGGGACCTCAATATAATACTGTTGAATGAATGGATCAGTATCAACTTTTTCTTTACTTCCTTTTCTGATTCTAATTGCCTAATAGTTAATGGTATGCTTTTATGTAAAAGAAATCGCATCTTTCCAACCCACAGGTACCAACTTTACCTCCCCCTTCACTGTTTGAGTTGTTAACCATAATCATGTGTTACTTTTTAAATTAAAAAAATTTTTAATAGAAATAAGTGACAAGTAGTGAAAAGGAATTTATGGGTTTCTGTTCCTTTTATTTTTGATATTACTGTTTTGTGAGACAATGTGAACTAGCAAAGAGAACACAAACATAGGTTCTAAATTGTCTCAAGTACTGTGGGGTCGTATGTATCTGTGCGTAAGTGTGCTTGATAGGGTGGTAGGGAGCAAGAGTGGGATCTGAAAAAGATTACTTCCTAGGGTTGCTGTAAGAATTAAGTGAAATATTGTATGGAAAAGTCTCTAACAGCCTGCTAGACACCAGGCAGACACTCAATACTAATTTACTTACACTTCCTTATTCCTATCCCACTCCATGGCTTGAAGCCTGTTTGATTCCAACAAATGAACACAATGAAAAAGTATTAGAAATATGTCAAACCTTTGTTCTTAATTTGATTCTTAAAATACAGTGATCGAACATAATCACTGCTCCTGTCATTTCTCACATTTTTTGGCTAATTTTAGGCAAAAATAATAGGCTAAATATTTACATCTGATTCACTACGGTCAGACAAATATGACTTCTTAAGGGCTATGATTTAAACATGGGATGAAAACAGCCAAAGAAGGGGTCAGCAAGCTGGGCTAATTCGACCTTTACAATCCACTAAGTGCTTTATGGGTCTCACTGCTCCTTCACATCCGTTTGATTCTTACGTGGATGAGAGGCATGAATGGGTGAGAAAGAAACTGAGGCCCAAAGAGGTGAAGTGACTTGCCTAAGATCACATTCTGAGCAAAGCCTGGTCTTAAGACCAGTCAGTTTTTATTCCTATTATTCCGTCACCTAAAAAAAAAAAAAAAAAAAAGTGACCTGTTTGTTCTAAGAGCTGAAAATGTGGAGGGAAAAACTTTTAAAAAGTTTTTATGGTAATAGAATGTAAGTATTCCAAGTGATCAGTATGTATATCATATATATTATACAACTTGGTTTGCTATAATTCAGTTAGGCAATGACTAAAAATTTTAGATCTGAAAGGAATCCAGTATCATTTTGGTACATCTAGTGGAAGGTGAGGGAATTATGTTTCAGTCCACTGTGAGTGAGAATTTGCTGAAGAAAATTGTGATTTAATAAACCATTTATCAACCTCTTGGGGGCACAATGGGCCTACTAAAATTTGGTGGGCTGCTTGCTATTTCTTCATCAAAGAGCAATCAGTAAAGCACTTGATAGGCACTTGGGGACAAGAAAGGCAACCATGTGAAGGGCCACGTGCATGTGACTTTCATAGAAAATACTATTTGGTGATGATGAAATATGCAAAGGGCAATTATGCTGAAAGAAAAAACTTAGGGTAGGGGAAGATCAAGAGTGGTTGGCATGGAAGCTTACCCAGCAAAAACACGCGATGTTAAACCAATTACAGGGATTATATAGTGTCTTAATTTTTAGGAAGGATTCCTTGTTGAAGAGGCCACATTCAGCCTGGGGAGACACTGAGGTAAATTTGAAAAAGACTTGACCACGAACTATTAGGTACCTTTTCTACATCTCCGAGAAAATTACGAGGCGCACCTTCTCAACATTCTGGTCCTAAACCAGGTATTTAAAATGGATTAGAGAGGTCTGGGGCCTACAGTTGGCCTCCACTGAGGTCTTTTCGCTCCTTTTTTCCACCCCACCCTTCCCCGAAGAAAAACCAGCTGGGTGTGCCCTCTCTTTTAGGAGCGCAGCCCCCATCTGAGGGGGCGGGTCCGGATCCCGGCGGGCTCAAGCCCCTCAGGTTGGCGGGACCTGGCGGGGGCGGGCCAGCGCGGGTCTGAGAGAAGCCCAGAGAATGCTGGCTGGCGCGCGCCGCGCTCAAACTCGCGCCACCACTAGCTCACGAGCTGCGCCCCACTCCCTCCGTCACCAAAGGCGCCCAGCCAATGAGCGGGCCGGAAAGGCCGGGCCTGCGGGCTAAGCAATGGGAGGGGGAGCGACGGGAGGGGGCGGGAAGTCGAGGGCGGGCCACATTTGATTGACAGCTCTCTGGAACCAATCCTCCGCACGGCTTCTCTTCGCTCTCCTCTCTGCTCGGCTCAACTCTTCGTCCCACCTCCTTCTCCTCCACCCCCCTCCTCGTTCCTTTGCGACCCGCCCCACTTCCCCTCCCCCACTCTGCGGGCAAATCGCTGCTGGAAAGAGGCGGGGGCCTAAGCAGCGGGCTTGTGTGGCGCCTTGAAGTGGGATTGACAGGCGGCTTGACCAATAGAAGGTACGCTGATGGCGCGGCTGTGGCTGGAACCGGCCAATGGGCGAGCGGGCTGGGGGCGGAGGCCCAGGTTCCAAACGCTCCGCGGCGCCATGGGCTGAAAACTCAACCGAGATGGAATCTCCCAGTCTGAACCGGTTTCAACCGGTTCCGAGTTTGAGGCACTAGGAGGAGGGGGAGAAGCGGCTGCAGCGGCCGCGGCAGGAGCAGCGGGAGCTACAGCATCAGCAAGAGCAACAGTAGCTACAGCCCGGGCGGCGGTGCCTGTTCCAGTCTTTGCTGCTGCAGTCCGTGCAACCACCCAGAGGGGGAGGGGGGAACCACCAGTCGCTGAGGAGCAGGAGAAGGGGGGAAAGTTTAGGCGAGCCTGGGTGGGGGGGGGCCAGCGCCGGAGCCGCGTGAGAGAGGGAGCCGTATTTTGGTAGGGGGAATCGGACTGCAACTGGCAGCAGAGCGTCCCCCGGCCGTGTGGACTCTACAGCCCCTACTCCTGCCGCTCCTGCTGCCGCCTGTGGCTGGAGGGTCCCCCTGGGGCTGAATCTTTGGGACTTGACCCCGTTCCCCTCCCCCTTCCCTCACTCCCCAGCCAGGCGGGAGCATTTATCCACAGATTAATTCCCTTTTTTAGGGGGGGGCGGGTGAGTGTGCGTGTCGGCGGGAGGTGTCCCCGAAATAGTAAATATTGTTGAGCTTTTTTTTTTTTTTTGCCCTTATCCTTTTCGTTTGTAAATTTCTTTTTTTAGGTGGGAAAACTGTGAAACCCACCTTGATTTTCCTCCCCTCTTCCCCTTCCCCGTCCTCCCTTGCCCTAATACCCCGACAAGGAAGGAAGAAGCAGTTGGTTCAATCTCTGGGTAAGTCGACTGTGTCTTCGGGGCCGAGGGTCAGGCGGCGGCGCGGCTGGGCGGGAGGAGGCTGGCGTGGGGCGCGGCGGCGGCGGCGGCGGCCGCGGGAGGCGAACCGGGGAGGCGGCGGCGGGCCCACAGCAGAGCTTGCGATTGAATGGAGCCGCTTCTGCTGCTGGGGGATGGAGGCGGGGAGGCGGCCGCGGAAGGGGAGCGCTGGCTGGGTCATTCGTGTGTGCGGGGAACAGTGGCGGAAGGCAAGGAGCGAAATAGTGAAGTACGGCCCGGCGCGGGGGTGGAAGGGCTTCTCCCAGCCCGGTGGGCTGGGGAGAACTTGGGGAGATTTCAGGAACATTTCTGTAAATTATTAGGAGTGGAAGTTTCCAGAAATATTTAGTGCAGCAGCATTGAAACGTCCGCCTGCATCACGTGGCCCTTCTGTGGAGAGCTTGGGATCGCGGGAGGGAGGGGCGGGCTGTGGAGTCCTTGCTCCTCCTGCAGGTAAACTCAGAATCTCTGGGTTTTTTAAGAGTAGAATTAGAAGCAGGAAAGGTTAGTTGATTTTTTAGGCATCTGCAGATGAGGTTCCGTGCTGTAGTTTGTTTCGGGGGACTTGGGTGAGTTAAAAGTGATCAACTCATTTACTGCTTGCATTGTACAGTAGCTGATACCCTGATTCTCCTTTATTCCGATGCCTGAGTTTGGGGTGGGTGGGAGGAAATGGTGTGCTGGAGGAAGTATTAAAAGATTTGCTCGACGCGGACCTCCTCTGATCACGCAGAGGCCATGCTGCATAGAGAATGGGGACCGTCCTCCCTTGCCCTAATACCCCGACAAGGAAGGAAGAAGCAGTTGGTTCAATCTCTGGGTAAGTCGACTGTGTCTTCGGGGCCGAGGGTCAGGCGGCGGCGCGGCTGGGCGGGAGGAGGCTGGCGTGGGGCGCGGCGGCGGCGGCGGCGGCCGCGGGAGGCGAACCGGGGAGGCGGCGGCGGGCCCACAGCAGAGCTTGCGATTGAATGGAGCCGCTTCTGCTGCTGGGGGATGGAGGCGGGGAGGCGGCCGCGGAAGGGGAGCGCTGGCTGGGTCATTCGTGTGTGCGGGGAACAGTGGCGGAAGGCAAGGAGCGAAATAGTGAAGTCCGGCCCGGCGCGGGGGTGGAAGGGCTTCTCCCAGCCCGGTGGGCTGGGGAGAACTTGGGGAGATTTCAGGAACATTTCTGTAAATTATTAGGAGTGGAAGTTTCCAGAAATATTTAGTGCAGCAGCATTGAAACGTCCGCCTGCATCACGTGGCCCTTCTGTGGAGAGCTTGGGATCGCGGGAGGGAGGGGCGGGCTGTGGAGTCCTTGCTCCTCCTGCAGGTAAACTCAGAATCTCTGGGTTTTTTAAGAGTAGAATTAGAAGCAGGAAAGGTTAGTTGATTTTTTAGGCATCTGCAGATGAGGTTCCGTGCTGTAGTTTGTTTCGGGGGACTTGGGTGAGTTAAAAGTGATCAACTCATTTACTGCTTGCATTGTACAGTAGCTGATACCCTGATTCTCCTTTATTCCGATGCCTGAGTTTGGGGTGGGTGGGAGGAAATGGTGTGCTGGAGGAAGTATTAAAAGATTTGCTCGACGCGGACCTCCTCTGATCACGCAGAGGCCATGCTGCATAGAGAATGGGGAGGTGAACTTCAGGCGCCTGGTCTAAATGCCTCCTCCCGAGTATGGGCGGGGTGAGAGCGTGCTCCAGTCTGCTATAGTTAGAAGTGCTGCACTTCGCTTCGGGTGGGAAGAGAGGGGGAGGGCGGGCCTTAGTGAGGTGTGTTTCTACTGAATGAAGCAGGCAGTTGCTCACACACCTAAAGTAGCAGTTTCTCCTTGTAGAGACTTGCTTTTTTGACCTACTATGTAGTTATCATAAAGCAGCGGTTATGATTTTCTGGTTTTGGGATGGGAACCCGCAGTGTGTAGCTGCCTGCCTCTTCAGTTTGAAGTGGCAGTGGAGGTATTTTGGTAGTCACTTGTGGAGTTACCACATGGGTGGTTAATACTTTATATTTACTATACTGTGAGTGGAATTTAGGATTGGATGTCTCAAGAAGAAAAGGCTTTTGTGGTCTCTCTTACCTCTCCCTCTATGGCTTTTTGCTATCTGCCTGTTTGTACATCTTAAGCGTGTGGGACACTGCTGTTAGTGGAAAGAATGTTTTGGAAGCTATTTGATTTGGGAGACTAAATGTGCTTGGCATTGACCAGAAAGCCGCCATTTCTGTACTACTTACAGTTAAAGAATAGGTAGGTCATTTCGAAGATAGTAGCTGGTTTTAAGGGTGGCATGCCCTGCTGTATTTAACACAAGCTTCTATTCTGAACCTGATCTTTTCACAGGAATTTGTTTGGAAGGAATTTGTAAGGACAGTGTACTTGAAAACTGTTTAAGAGTCACTTTATTTTTGGTTTTGGCTATTAATTTTTAAGATCGTTCTTATTTAAAAATTGTATGGCACTCGAATGGGGGGAACTTACATTTGACATTTGTGCAGTATATATATTTTTATTAGTATTTAGATCAAATATTGTGTGTCCAATATTTTGTATTTTAAATACATTTAATAACTACTGTAGAAAAATTTGAAATCTCACCACTGTCAATAGTGGATGGAAAGACTTAATTCCTAAGTTCATAATTCCTCAACTTTATGTTATATCTAACCTAACTGATCCTTCAGACTTTGTTGTAGTTGACATCATTAAAACATTTGAGTTAAAAATTGAAATTGCTGCCGTTATTAAGAACGTTTTTAAACTATTGTAAAATATCTAAGAAGCCTTTTTCCTCACAATCTAGTTTGTTCAGATCCAGTGTAATCCGGTTAGCCACCCTATTTCCTGGTCTTGGAAGGTTAAAAAGAGGGGGAGAAGTAGAGACGACCATATGACTTTGTTGGGTCTAAGTATTGTAAACCAGGAGTGCTTAACTCAAGGTTTCATGTGTGGGTTTCGGAATATCCTGAATCGTCTGTCTCTAATTGTATATGAAGTTGTGAATTTTTTTTAAATTGGCAAGAGCCATCCTGTTGGTTTGATTGTGAGGCATCTTGACCCAAAAAAGGTTGAGTACTGATTTAGCCAGACTTAAGCATCACTTGACTTTGAAGAAAAGTAAAAGGAAAGATTTTTTATAATGTTGGACAATAAAAATGTGCACATGTGCCAGCCCCTTGGAGTAGAATCCTCTTAAAAGGATACCATTGCATGTGTACCAGTAGGTTTCAGCCAGTACATTATTTGACGTGAAGAAGCTCCTTTTTCTGTTATGATAGAATTTGATTTTTTTTGCAGGGTGGGTTGTCAGGGGATAGTTAGCAAGCTTTTTGCTTTGCTAGCGAATACCTGGAAATTTTTCTAAACTTTAGATGAAGTGTTTTGTTTTTTTTTTTTTCTAGACCATATATGTTCAAGGAGCTTGTGCACTTGTAATTTAAACCCCCACATTTATTCAAAGAGGAAACAACTATAGATGGTTTCATTGTATGTAGAAGCTTAAATTCTATGTAAGTTAAGGGTATGAGATTGGTTAGATTTGTAGTTCCTGCAAATCATTGCTATATATAGGAAAACTTCGATACCACATTTAGTTTTTAGTGTCTTAGATATGTTTTTAAAATTAAAGTAGCATGAAATAAGGGAAAGTGAACTTTTACTGAGCTAAAAGGCCCTGCTTAGGAAGAGGGGGACATCCATATGAACTTCATCTGCTTTTAAAAATTTGAGAAAAGAACTTTTCAATTGTATCATGTTTTAGGGCCGTAAATTCTGTAATAATTTTTTAAAACGGGTTAAGATAACTTTATATGCATGTTAGTAGAAAGAACAGTACGATTTTTCTCAGGTCTAAAAATAAAGTAGATCCTAATAATCATTGTAGTTACGGAGTACCTAAGTAGTTTCAGGATTTGCTTTTACTATCTCAGTTGTTTAGGTAAAAATCTCCAAAATACAAAGTAAAGTATTTGTAAGAACATGGTGGAAGTGAAATAACTAGAGTAAAAACTTTTTGACTGATAATGTCATAGGCGCTTTAAATTTTTTTTCTTTATTTTCAGTAATCTATGCCAGCAATTATGACAATGTTAGCAGACCATGCAGCTCGTCAGCTGCTCGATTTCAGCCAAAAACTGGATATCAACCTTTTAGACAATGTGGTGAATTGCTTATACCATGGAGAAGGAGCCCAGGTAAAGTAGCTGACCAAAATATTATTGCAGCGTAATAGTTGCTGGGTTTAGAATAAAATTTGAAATTACTACCTTTTAAAGAAGTATTCCAAAGTTTGTATTAAGTTGGAATTATATATTAACTCTGAGAGGTGGTCTGTAAAAATAAATCTCATATTTTCAAACGGTTTAGAGTGGAACGTTTTGGAATATTGTTGTTCTGTCCTTCAGCAACCTTTATCCCATTTACTGAAAGATCCCAATTTATTAAATATTTTGTAGCTATTAAAAGTTGGATGTCCCCTATATATTGGAATTAATAGAGTCTTCTATTTTGAAACATTTAAATTGCAGAAATACAGATAAAACTTATTTTAAAAATCCAACAATACAAGTGTCTGAATTTTAGCACATGTAAAAGTGCTATTGTTAAAGTTGGAGATTGTCTTAACATATAATGTTTTGATAAGTTTAAGGCATTGAGTTTTTTTTTTTTCCTAAACGGAAGTGTTTGTAAATTTAAACTTTTACTTGTTACAAGAAACAACAATCTTGAGTCTTCACCTTGTGGACTTAATAATGTAAAGTTTTTGCTTTGGGGTTAAAAAGATCTCTTAAAGTGATGTGACAGATATCTTATTAGTACAATTTTATTGCCAGAAAAGTACATTTCTGGGAGATAGTATATCTTTAAGATACTGAGTTATATTGAATATTTGCCTAATTAAACCCTGGCTACTTTCATAATTTTTAGAAACCTCTAAAAGGTGGACATAGTAGAAGATAGTCTAAAAAACATGGTACATAAATATTAGCAAGTATATAAGTATTTCTGTTCCCTTCTGAAATCTAAGATTGAGGACCATGTAAGTTGTATGAGTGGAAAAAATAACTCTTCAGTGATTTTGTAAGCTTGTTAGTGCAGTTTTAGACTCCTAGGGACTTTTGATCAAAAGCATTCTGAAAAAGTATCTGTATTTACTACACTTATCATATAGTAGTTGTTTCCTGATGACTATATGTTCAACATGAGGTTTTAAGCTCCATTTCATCCCAACATGATGTATGCAAAACAGCTGCTTTGAGAAGAAAGTATGAAAGTAAGATTGAAATACATGAAGTGAGGGGTATGTGGCTCAGTGGTAGAGAATCTGCCTGCCAGTGCAGGAAACATAGGTTCCATCCCTTGATCAGAAAGATCCCCTGGAGAAGGAAATGGCAACCCATTCCAGTATTCTTGCTCGGGAAATCCCATGGACACGGGAGCCTGGCGGCGCTACAGTCTATGGGGTCACATGTTTAGTGACTGAACAACAACAAGGTTGGGCTCAACTTTGTATTAGAAGTACAAGTCTGTAAGCAACTAGGAAGATTGACGTTTAATTTTATCACGTTATTAAGCTACCACTGCTGTCTAGTCTTTGTTCTTTTTTAACCTGGTTCACAGTGTCTAAAAGTATGATGACTAAAGAGACCAGGGCTCTACGCTTGTAACTGGAATAGTGGTTATGAAGAATAGGGTGTAATACTATTATTAGTAATGTTTATCATAGTGTTGAGATATAGTGATTTTGTTTTAAATTTGATTTCTGAATACAGAGTAGATTTAGAAAAGTTTTTACACATTTTCACATTTATAAAAGCAAAATTAACTTTCTCAAAAGCAAAAATTTTATGTTAGATGTCTCATAGGATAAATCAATTGTATAAAGATAATCAGTAAGTTGATACTTGTTATAGATTAGGGAACAGGCTTAGAGCCTAAAGGCAGCTAAGAACCCCTTTTCTGTTGAGGTATCTTTAAACTTCCTTGTTCAGTCGATTTTTTATATACCACCTCTTTGAGGGTTTTTATTTTGGATAAAGGTTTGGAAAGCATTGTTTTAATGTTAGATGTCTTAATTTTATTCCAGTAGGATTTCTGGTCATTCCTCTAGAGTCTCATCCACAGAGTGTCCCTACCTTGGAAGAGACTGGAGGGTTAGTGATGAGGTTTTGTAAAGCACTTGTTACCAGTGACTGCTACTTTGAGGGTACTTTTGAAAGTATAGTAAAGAAGATATGTGATGTAAATGCACATATATGTGGTGTAAACTCATTGTTTTAATATATGGTTTGGTGGGGAGTGTTTGGTTTTGGTTTGTCATAAAATATGTACTTAAAATAGCAACTAGAAATTATGCTAATTAAGCTTTCAAACTCACCTTTATGTAGCCTAACTTTTTAAAAATGATTACATAACTTTGGAGAGAAATTATTAGAAGGGTGTAGGTAGAACTTTTGCTTAGATGAGTAGTATAGTAAAATTTTAGCACTGTAATATTAGGACTACCTTCTGTTATAAACATTTTTAGCCAAGTAGGCCGCCAGGAGAAAAAAAAAATGATAGAGTTCGGTGTTTTCTTCAATACTGTGTTAAGTGTCTTGAACTCTTCTATCTATTGCTTAGCAACTAAAATACTTTCACCATTCAGTTAGTAACACAGGGAGATGCCAGATTTTCTCTTTGGTTTCCTTTTGTGTCTTTTAACCCCTCCTGGGCTTTTAAGTTAAGAAAAGAATATGTTATATAAGGGAACAGTGGGATTAGGACAGTTTTTTAAAAGGAGGCAAATACTAGAAGTAACTTTTGAGAGTAAAATTATGACGGAATGAATGATATAAAAGGAAGGAACATGATTTATGCAGAGTTTGTGAAAGTAATACTGTGGAAAGTATTCATTTATAATATGTAGAATGCTCATCACTTCAAAACTGATGAAGTTGAATCATGACCAAGTAACTTTCTAGGCATGGATGTTTAATACACCTTATCCTCTTCATATGGATTACTATACTACATTCAAGTCTTTATCTAGTTGGATATTGTCTCTAGTTAGATATTCTCAGGGGAAGAATCAAAACACTGCTAAAATGGGCTTTGACCCTAAATAATTCACATGACTATTTTTTCTACTTTTGTTGGTTGGTTATTATATAATACAGTTAGAACCCTTTAAAGCTATCAGTGCTTTAATGAAATCAAATTAAAAAATGTATAGTTGTATTTCAAGACTTTACACTCTGGCTCTAATCCTGGACCCTTAGAGTGAAACCCAGGCACCTGATTTTTCTTTCAAGTTCCAGTGTTTCTGGTGTTATTGTTATTACAGAACCATTACCTAATTTAGTGAGTGTTTGTCAAAGTTTTCTTTTAAACAATAAGCAGTGTGTATTGCTCATTGATAAATGAGAAAAATATCATGAATGTGATATCTGTTCCCTGAGGGAAAGACTTCTTTCTTAACATCAAAGCTACAAGAGAAGAATGATTTTTTTGTAAATTGGAATAAAAGCCAGCTTAATATTATGAGGTGTCTCTGTCAGAGATGATTTAAATAAGAATGCTTTTCTCCCGCCTTTTTGATGATTTCTTACTAATTACCCATAGAGTCAAACCCTTGATCAACCAAATGATCTAACCAGAAGGATAACTAACTTTTTTTTTTTTGTTTACAACATGTGGTAGAAACAGGCAAAAGATAATTAGGATCCAGTTGAGCTACAGAGCAGCCTTAAAGGTGAAATGCATTAACCTTTTGGCTCCCTGGTGGGTGGGGGAGGCGGGGGGCGGGAATCAGTAGACTTTTTAGCCTTTGGTAAAACATAGTGTTTGTATCATATGAAAAACTAGCAGTTAAAATGAAGAAACTAGATAATGTCAACATGGCTACATCTTTAAAACTGTCAGGTGTCAATCATAGCTCAGTAAAGCAAAGGGAAAAAAAATGTCAAATGGAAACAGCAGGTTGCAGGATTTCCATAGTATGCTATTAATATAAAATTCAGTAACTGTACCACTATATTTATGAAATTCATACACATGCTGTGAAAATCAAGGAAAATACATCAGATCATGAAAGTGATTGTCTAGAAAGAAGGAACAAAGAAAGGAAATAGCACTGAAGAAAGGTACAAAGTTCCATAAGCTTTAGATCTGATATTTAAAAGAGCAAGTGTACAACAGCATCTAGAATTGACAGATTTTAAAAGCATTAATTAATGTTCTAGGTGATGATTTTGTAGGTTAAATTATTTCTGGGTTTGCATTTTAGAAATACAAAAGCAAAAAAGAAATTTCAAACTAGGAGTTAAAATATAAAATTAGAAGATTTTTCAGAGATAAAGGTGTGTTTACCATAAACTGAAGAGACTGTCTTAATGTTTTGTATATATCAACAGGTATTTGAGATTTGTAGACTTACTTAGACTTAGCTTTTGTCTGTCTCCCATGAAATATAATTTTATAGATATTATTAAAGATACCTTGGTGACTCTTAGAAACCAGAGTATACCATTACACAGTTTAGTAGATGTGAATTTTTCTGTGTTGCTTTTTTTTTTTTCGGTTGATTGTGTGCTGAGAACCCCTTTATGTCAGAGTAGCTCTTTGTTAGAATTGATGGAATTTAAGTTCAATTTTGAGAATACTAAATAAGGCAGATTAAGGGGAAAAAACACTTCTGTGTTTCAGAGGTATATTTCCATTCTTAACTGAAGTTTTAAGACTGATAATGGACACATTTTTATTTCTGTAAGGAGGTTTTTTTTTTTCTCCATTATTTCCAAAAGTTGTTAAAATCATTCTTCTATTTGGACTTTTGTCTTGCTCGATACCTTTGAAAGGAACAAGTTAGCTTAAAATTGTTTTTGTGTACTATTTTAGCAAAGAATGGCTCAAGAAGTACTGACACATTTAAAGGAGCATCCTGATGCGTGGACAAGAGTCGACACAATTTTGGAGTTTTCACAGAATATGAACACAAAAGTAAGCAAGTGGTGGTTTTAAAATCCATTGTTTCTTCTTTTCTTCCAGTCATAAACTTTGAGGAAGGTATCTCATTTTTAGTATTAGCCTTTGTTATCTCAAATCATTTAATAATGTTGACTTATTTCAAAATTTAGTCTTAAACATAGAATTAATTCTTGCAAATAGTCCTAAGAATTATGAATGAAGTTTTGTAATTGGGACTAGTATGCAAGGTGGCTTTTTCTTTTTGTTGTTTCGGGGGTTTTTTGGTTTGTTTTTTTTTTTTTTTTCCTTTTTAGAATATGTGTACAGATCTCAGCATAAATTCTGAATGTTATTCAGAGATGAAACATCAGAAGAGTTATTTTGGGCAAGTGATCAATATAACACAGGCTAGGCACCTTCAAAACCAAGTTTTGTGGGCAGCGTAAAACCCGACTCCATGGTACCGATGCTTTTAATGGGACAGCACTCAGTTTTTATTTGCAGTTGAAAATGTTATCATTTGGGTCCTTTTTTCTTAAGTTTGAACAGAAAGGTTGATCAAAATGTGTTTTGACTGTTTAGGCTTGATGATTCACACTTCTCTTTAAACTGCCTTAAAGTAATAAAATACCATGCATGGCATTCTGTTTAAATACACACAAGGTTTCCACTTGGTATACATTGTGTTAAAACAGAAATTAGCCATGTTCACCTCTGTTTCTGAAATCAGACTGTGTTAATTAACAGTTTTAAAATATTAACTAGTTTTGACATCTTATAAATTTTAGGGCAAAAATACAGTCCAGAACTTCCTCAAAGTGCTAACCTTAAGTAACATAACAGTGTTTGCCTGTTTGCTTGCCTGGTAAATTTTGCTTTTTATACTGACAGACATTACTAATGTTTAAGTTGATTTATCAACAGTATTTTTAAAAACTCAAATTTGTCTTGTGAAAAATGAGATGATTAGAGGAACAGAAAGAAAGCAACAGGTAAAGAATTCTTCAATTTACATAAATTACAAATGATTTGGTGCTAAATTTATGCACTATGACATTTGGCTTTTATGCAATCATTTTTTTTTCTTTAAAGATGTTAACACTACCTGATATTAATCATAATGTTCCATTATGTTGATTGCTTGTAATAGGAAGAAAAGGGGTGTCTTCCTGTGCAACTGACACAGCTAGGCTTTGACGGCAGGCCTCCACAAGGTCTACCCTTTTGATTCCCTTTAACTGAATTCTGTTCATCAATTGTTTTTGTTTCATGGGTGGTGGGAGGGGAAAGGGGAATTCAATGCATAAAATAAGTATTTCTAAGGGCTCAGTAGAAATTTCTACCATAGGGATCATTTCATGCATTTATTTTTTTTTTTCATGTAGTCTTTGCTGTTATCTGTCCCTCATCTTCATAACTCAGCAGTGGATTTCTCAAGTCCTGAGATGTAAAACAGAAATGTAATACTTCAAAATGATATTTGGGTTATTTATGTATATTTCCAAAGTAGTTGTTTACCATTGGCCCTCAGATTTGGCTGTCACTTCCAGATTTTTTCATTAAAAGACTCCCTTTTCAAAGAACTGAATTCTCATCATTTGTAAAGTCTCAGTGTCTAGGAAAGATTGGGTTTTAGGGTATTCTGAAAGTGATCTGTGTCTTCCTTTGAACTAACTTGTAAGCAGCTTTTATTGGGCTTCCTACTTCAGCCCTCCTAGCAGAAAGATGAAAATATGAATTGTATCTTCAACAAACTTATGCTACTTTTTTACAGTTGAAGAAAGGACTAGAGGTCAGTAAATTGGTAATTTAGGTAACAAAGTATCAGATACAAAGGCAGAAGTAAATAAATGAATGCAGCAAAATAAAGGGGGGATATCCTTAGATTAAAAAAGGAGTAAGCTAAAAATATATCAGCTGAATATGGTGAAGTTATTGTTAAGATTATTATTTCTTAACTGGTGTATTTATGGTGGGTTTTGTTTCTTAGTTTCTTAAAGATCTTTGTAATTGGTTGAAAATTAGCAAGAGAATGTATATTCATTCCATGTAGTAGGAAGTGCATTTGTTCTGACTTGGTAAAACTTTGGCCCCTCTTGACTTCATGACTATAAAATTAATTTAAAACAAGTTTAGAGTAGTATGTTTTTAAAGTTAATTTAGAATTTTAGTCAGTGAGAAACTTACCATTGTTTATTTACATGTGTCTGAGAGCTAGACCTTTAAAGAGGATAGAAAGCTTCACCATTTGCTGCTGATTATGAAACTTTTAATAGCGTCAAATTTATAATTACAGAATTTTGCTTTGGCCTTGTTTTTATTTATGAAGTATTTTTAAGGAATGTTCTGCAAATGTAGGATTTGGGTTTAAATGGCAAAATTTCCCTTAAAAAGTACAAAATGTTAAAAATGAAAGAAAACAGCAAAAACATTGTTTGCGCACAATGTAGTTTGGGACAGTCTATATTGTGCTTTGGATAAAGTGTGCATTCACATGATCCCTTTGGTTGAAATACTAATGCTCCTATTTTATTGTGTGGTGACTAACCATTTTAAAGATGAACTCTTATTCTCAGCCAAAACTTGCAATCTGAGGTTATATGTCTATATATGAATGAGTTTGCCTTTCAGGTATTCTAGCTGATTCTTCCCTAGTTCAACCAGTTGAAACATACCACAACGATTTTGACCCTTTTCTTCCTCCTGTCTATCCACACTAATTGGTCATGGTAATAATTTTGGGTAGTAACTCCTGTAGCCTTATAAATTGTTATAAATATTGTTGACTATTTAGAGTGAGTAATCAACAGGGGGGACAAAATGGCTTCAAAGTGGTATTTGTATTTATTAATTTACATTTTTAGTTATTTTATATATTTGGAAGAAATACCTGAAAGGTAGATACAGATTGCAACATGCATTTGTGTATTATTTTGACTGTGCACAAAAGTTTATCTTTAAATTAGTAGAAATAGCAACTATAAGGGTGGGATTAAATTTTTAAATTAAACCCATGGGCTGTCTTGCTGCTCCTTAAGTAACACACCAGTGATGTTTGTAAACACTTTCTATAGAAAGTATCTGTGATAATACTTTAATACTTGGCCAAGAGTTTACAACTCCTAGAAGATGGTAGGAAGCTTGAGAACATCCAAGCTGCTAAATTCTTAGGAGCCTGGTTTTGTTAAAGTACGTGAGCCTGTAAGCAGTCATTTATGCTGTGAATTCATATCTGGCTGCTACATTTTCCTTCTGCAGACCTAGCCCATTTGGCTGCTGAGGGCTTTTTATTTGGTTTTTCCTCCTGGTGTGAGCATGTATAAACAGCAGGACGTTAAATAGAGTAGTAAACAATAAAATGAGGAAAATGCATGAAAATTCAGTATATGGGCGAATGAATAGATCCTTGTTTAATATATGTAATTAAAACTTGGTAGCATACTGTTTTTGAAACTTTAGATGTAAATGTGTGAATGTCTGTCCATTTGTGAATCCTGGAAATTGCCAGTCTTATAGCAATATATTCACATACTTTTATTCTCCAATTTTCAGTATTATGGACTACAGATTTTGGAAAATGTGATAAAAACAAGGTGGAAGATTCTTCCAAGGAACCAATGTGAAGGTAGGAAAGTGTTTTAAAGAATTGCAAATTCAGAATTTATTATCCCTGGCATTTTTGTTAGTTTATTATGCACTAATGGTTTGTTTACTGCTTTCATCATGTTGCAAGGCAGATGCTGGGGGCAAGGGAAGAATAGGTTTTATTTGGGAGAAAGCAGAAACCAGACTGGTCCAACTTTCTCCAGTAAATATTGTGAAAAATTTTTATCAACTCATAGTTAATTTGGACTTGTTTGAATGAATGAAATTTGAATATGTGCTCTTATGCATTGTTTTAAATTCATCACATGGTAGGTAACAAGTAATGAGTATTAAAATAGAAGGAATAACACACAAACATAACAGCACAGGAAAAACCAAGTTTTAAAAATCATAGGACTTTTTACCTTTTGAAATTCTAAGCATATCTTATAAAAGATTTGCTTCTAAAATAGGAAAGTTTTTTAAAAATGAAGATTTGATGATGCCTGGTGTTAATATTTTAACTTTTCCCTTTGTACTACCTTGATAAAAGTAGTCATGGTTTAAGAAACAAGGGGCAAAGTTAGTCTCGAAATTCTTTAATGTGGTTTTCACATACTGCCTTATTAACTACTTTGTTACTTGTTTGTCTGGACTTTATAATGGGGTTACTCTACTTTTGATGGCGTTCTATTAAATCATGTTCCCTTTCTTGGATTACTGCTTTTTAAGATGTCGTCTTTGACCTGCTTTTTCATATCATCTTTATAATGGGATAGTGACCTGGATTTATGAAATCCTGACTTAAATCTTGACATCTTTATAGCACATTTAGAGGTGAACGGGACAGTTTTTTAACAGCAATATCCCTAAAACATCATAAACTGTGAATTAAGAATGATAGTATGGAAGTATTTGCCATCCAAAGAGGTTCTTTAATGTTTTATTTTGGTTTGAAAGCATTTTAGATCATGTTCTGTGACTTTAGAAATTAATAAGTACGGTTTGACTCCTGTCCCAAATAGATCCTTTGTACTTCATCACTACTTACTTTTAGGGACTTCAGTGAAGTCCTGGTTCCTTTACTATTGTTGTTTTATACTTGTGGCTTGAGGCATGGTTTACCATACCAACAGAAAGTGTTTATTTTTTATTTCATTGTCATTGTACTGTGGTAAGTCCCTCTTTAATTTCTAAACACATAAACTTTTGCTTCTTATTAGATAAGGATTATACTCGATGATCCTCCCAAGTTATTTTCTAGCTGTAAAATTAAATGATTTGAAGTAATATGTGCTTATAATATCAGGTTACAGTTATCCTTGAGAACTTGACATTTTTAGCTTTCCACATGAATAATGGGAGTGGCATGTTTTGGCTTTTATCACACAGTCAAAAAACTTCCATATATTTCTGTGCATATTCCAGGACATAAGATTTTTCAGATTTGAAAGTCTTGTTTGGAAAAAAACTGGTGGAGGATTCTTCGTGTGTTCCTATTCTGTATTAATGAGACACTTCATTGCTCTGAAAGTTACACTTACAAGAAAACATCTTATCAGAATCACCTTTCTCTTTACATTTCCCCTTAACACTAGTGGTAAGATTGAGTGGGATGTAAATCTTTTCTAAAAATACCTGAAGTTACTATCACCACATACGTGGTCGTCGCTGTCGGTGAAGTCATTACATGGAGGGGAAAGTGTAGTGTAATTTCTAGGGTGTTTCAGAGATTCAGTATCAGAAGAGGATGTAAAATGGCTCCCAGAGAATGTTAGTGAACTTTAGATCTGCAACAACAGCTTTGCATGATGAATTTAGTTTGTGTTTTTAAAGTAATTGATCTCATTTACAAAACATTGAGACATAAATTTATTCACTACTATATTTATGATTCTTTCCAACTTTGTCATTCCTAAGAGGCTTGTACCATCCTAAGATTTTATATCTCACAAAGTATACTAACATTTCCGAATGTTAATTTTTCTTCATCTTTAACTTTGACGTTGGCGATAAATCAGTATAACCCCTGAAATACTATACATTCCTTTTGTTCATAATTGTCAATCTTTTAAGCTGTTATCTTCCATTTGTTAGCTAGTCTTAGTATATATGAGTGCTAGCATGTGGTGAAAGAAAAGGAAAATCTGGTTGACCCCTTTAGACAAGCTTATTCACAAAAGTGGCAATGCTTGATGTATTTTCAGAGAAGGGTAGGTTTGGCTGTACAGCCAGCCAAAAGAATTTTTATAATCATTTGTTTCAGTCTAGTACATATTTTATGACCTTTCAGTTTCTTATCCATCTATAAGCGGGTGTTAATTTCACATGCTTTTAGGGGAATGGCGTTTTCAATTTAGGGCATTGTCTGAAGCACTTTGCCAGAAATATACCTGACAATTCTAGACTGTGTTAGAGGTCTCTTGCTTTGGTTTCCCTTAGTGTGTCCTTCAGTTCAGTTCAGTTGAGTTCAGTTGCTCAGTCGTGTCTGACTCTTTGTGACCCCATGAATTGCAGCACGCCAGGCCTCCCTGTCCATCACCAACTCCTGGAGTTCACTCAGACTCACGTCCATCGAGTCAGTGATGCTATCCAGCCATCTCATCCTCTGTCGTCCCCTTTTCCTCCTGCCCCCAATCCCTACCAGCATCACAGTCTTCTCCAATGAGTCAACTCTTCGCATGAGGTGGCCAAAGTACCGGGGTTTCAGCTTTAGCATCATTCCTTCCAAAGAACACCCAGGACTGATCTCCTTTTGGATGGACTGGTTGGACCTCCTGCAGTCCAAGGGACTCTCAAGAGTCTTCTCCAACACCACAGTTCAAAAACATCAATTCTTTGGTGCTCAGCTTTCTTCACAGGCCAACTCTCACATCCATACATGACCACTGGAAAAACCATAGCCTTGACTAGATGGACCTTTGTTGGCAAAGTAATGTCTCAGCCTGTAGGTTGGTCATAACTTTTCTTCCAAGGAGTAAGGGTCTTTTAATTTCATGGCTGCATGACCATCTGCAGTGATTTTGGAGCGCCAAAAATAAAGTCTGACACTGTTTCCACTGTTTCCCCATCTATTTCCCATGAAGTGATGGGACCAGATGCCATGATCTTCGTTTTCTGAATGGTGAGCTTTAAGCCAACTTTTTCGCTCTCCTCTTTTACTTTCATCAAGAGGCTTTTTAGTTCCTCTTCACTTTGTGCCATAAGGGTGATGTCATCTGCATATCTGAGGTTATTGATATTTCTCCCGGCAGTCTTGATTCCAGCTTGTGCTTCTTCCAGCCCAGCGTTTCTCATGGTGTATTCTGCATAGAAGTTAAATAAGCAGGGTGACAATATACAGCCTTGACGTACTCCTTTTCCTATTTGGAACCAGTCTTTTGTTCCATGTCCAGTCCTAACTGTCGCTTCCTGACCTGCATACAGGTCTCTTATGAGGCAGGTCAGGTGGTCTGGTATTCCCATCTCTTTCAGAATTTTCCACAGTTTATTGTGATCCACACAGTCAAAGCCTTTGGCATAGTCAATAAAGCAGAAATAGATGTTTTTCTGAAACTCTCTTGCTTTTTCGAGGATCCAGCAGATGTTGGCAATTTGATCTCTGGTTCCTCTGCCTTTTCTAAAGCCAACTTGAACACCTGGAAGTTCATGGTTCACGTATTGCTGAAGCCTGGCTTGGAGAATTTTGAGCATTACTTTACTAGCGTGTGGATGAGTGCAATTGTGCAGTAGTTTGAGCATTCTTTGGCATTGCCTTTTTTGGGATTGGAATGCAAACTGACCTTTTTTAGTCCTGTGGCCACTGCTGAGTTTTCCAAATTTCCTGGCATATTAAGTGCAGCACTTCACAGCATCATCTTTCAGGATTTAAAATAGCTGGTATATAATTATTCAATTAATTGCGTAGTATTGAATTATTTCAGTGACTAACACCGCTCCTTATTTGGAATTCAGTCCTTTATTTAAGAGCCTAATGACTTTCCCAATATTTTTGCTTTTACATTTTTAAATTACATGTGTACGTATTATATATAGTTGATTTCTTTGAGGTGAAGTTTTGAAGTGAATAACATAGATGAGTTACTATAAGTCAAGACATTTTTTAAAGCTACGGAGTATAGTTCCTTGTGCTGTACAATAGGTCTTAGTTATTTATTTTATATATAGTATGTATATTTTAATCCCAAATTCCTAATTTATCCCTTCCATCACCCTCCTTTTCTTTTGGTAGCCATAAGTTTGTTGTCTGTGAGTCTGTATCTATTATATAAATTTCATTTGTATCATTTGAAAGATTCCAGATATGAGATATCATACGATACTTTGTCTGGTTTGCTTTACTTATGATAATCTCTTGGTCTATCCATGTTGCTGCAAATGGCATTATTTTCTTTTTTCTGGCTGTCATTGTATTTCACATCTTTATCCATTCATCTGTCATGGGCATTTAGATTGCTTCCATAGTTTTGTTTCATTTATTTATTTTGGGGTGCACTGGTTCTTTGTCACTGCACATGGGCTTTTTCTGGTTGTGGCAAGTGGATGCTACTTTAGTTGTGTTGGCTTCTTTTGTTGAAGAGCATGGGCTAATTCCCCCACCTCACCGCATGTGGAATCTTCCTGCACCAGGGATCAAACCCCTGACACCTGTATTGGTAGGCGAATTCTTAACTACTGGACCACTGGAGAAGTTCCCTTCCATAGTTTCTTAAGGAACCTTCATAAGTGATCTCCATGCTGGCTGTACCAATTTACATTCCCACTAACAGTGTAGGAGGTTTCTTTTTTCTCCACAGCCTCTCTAGCACTTATTAAATGTAGACTTTTTGATGATTGGCCATTCTGTTCAGTGTGAGGCGATCAGTTCAGTTCAGTTCAGTCGCTCAGTCGTGTCCGACTCTTTGCGACCCCATGAATCGCAGCACGCCAGGCCTCCCTGTTCATCACCATCTCTCGGAGTTCACTCAGACTCACATCCATTGAGTCCGTGATGCCATCCAGCCATCTCATCCTCGGTCGTCCCCTTCTTCTCCTGCCCCCAATCCCTCCCAGCATCAGAGTCTTTTCCAATGAGTCAACTCTTCGCATGAGGTGGCCAAAGTACTGGAGTTTCAGCTTTAGCATCATTCCTTCCAAAGAAATCCCAGGGTTGATCTCCTTCAGAATACTTTTAATATTGAAATACACTAAATCCATTACATTAGTGGGTAGCCTATCCCTTCTCCAGGGGATCTTCCTGACTAGATGTGTATAAGAGACAGTACTCCTTGGAAGAAAAGTTATGTCCAACCTAGATAGCATTTTCAAAAGCAGAGACATTACTTTGCCGACTAAGGTCCGTCTAGTCAAGGCTATGGTTTTTCCTGTGGTCATGTATGGATGTGAGAGTTGGACTGTGAAGAAGGCTGATCGCCGAAGAATTGATGTGTGAGGCGATACCTGATTGTAATTTTGGTTTTCATTTCTGTAATAATTAGTAATGTTGAGCATCTTTTCATGTGCCTTTTGGCCGTCTGTGTGTCTTTGGAGAAAATAACTTTAGATTTTTTGTCCATGTTTTGATTGTTTTTGATTTTTTTTTTTGTCTTTTGAGAAGGGTTTTTATATTAAGCTATGTGAGCTGTTTGTATATTGTGGAGATGAAGCTCTTGTCATTTGTGTTATTTACAAATACTTTCTCCCATTTTATAGTGTCTTTGTTTTGTTTATGGTTTCCTTTGCTGGGCAAAAACTGAAGTTTTAAGTCTGAGTTATTTTTGTTTTTATTTAAGGTAATGGTTTCAACTAAAGAAAAAGATTGAATTTTAATATATGAAGGGAAATAATTTCCAAATAGGGAGTAGTTCATTTAAACCAGAGGATTATATTTTAATCTGTTAAGACATGTAGTTTACAGATCGTTACATTTTTATGACTTGGTGACATTGAAAAGAGCAATGGTGAAGAAAAGAGTTCATAGTGATAAAGCCATACTATTTTGATTGTCTTGCATGGTTATTGGAAAATGATATAATAAAAATGTATGTAAAACGCTCTGCATATCTGGGTGCTGACTGTGAATAAACACGTGTATTTTCAGCCCCTTTCCATAAAAATACTCCCACTTCTTTCCATTTCACCAAACACTCGTATACTACTCTCAAGTTGGCTTGAAATTTCTGCAGAAACGTCCTAACTGGGCTCCTTAACACCCAGTTCTGTTTGTCCCTTGTGATATATTTTCAGCAAAGGGTTTAGTGTATTTTAGAAACAGAACTAATCAGGTCATTCCTATGCATAAAATCGCCCATTGTACTGAATATCACATTTAACTTGTTGCCTTTAAGCAGTAGTGACTTTTTAAAAATTGTTTGCTTTTTTAAATGGTTTTATTAAGGTATATTTAACATTTACAATAAACTATACAAGTTCAAGTACAATTTGATATATTTTGAATCATGCGTGAAACCACCACTATAATCATGACCTTTTTTTTTTTTTTTTTTTTTTGTGAATGCCTTTTCCTTTACCTCCCCAGACCCCAATCTGCTTTCTGTCACTCAGTTGATTAGCTAGGAGTAAAATGGCTAGATCATATGGTAGGTATATGTTTTTAACTGCCCAACTGTTCTCCAAATGATTGTATCACTTTACATTCTCAGTAGCAGTATGCTTCCCATCCTCCCCAAAGCTTGGTATGGTCAGTTTTTAAAAATTCTAACCGGTGTAGCACATACATAACGGCTTCTCACTGTGACTTAGGCTGTTGAGCATCCTACACATCATCTCTGTATGTATATTTAAGTTAATATTGTTAGGCCTATTGAACAGAGATAGTTGTTTACTTTGTTGGTCATTTTGAAAAGAACTTTTAAGTGTTTGGACTCTTAAGGCCAGGGCTTTTAAGCAAATCCATGAGAAATTCTCTCCCCACTCTGTGGAATGTAATGTGCGAAGTAACAGTCTAATCTCAGATTTAACAAGCACTCTTATTGGTGTATTTTTGCAGTTTTATAACATGATGGACAGTAAAGCAAACTATTGATTACATTTTATCGGATAACACATAATATTATTTTGTATGTCAGCATCATATGTAATTGACAAAAACTGTTTTTCCACCATTTCTATTTAAGGTATAATAACAATGTGGTCCCTGCCCCAATATTTCCTAGTTATGTGGAACTTCATAAGCGGTCTTTATGTAAGACCTCACAATACCTAATCCTTACATCACATCCACACAGGAGACGCGAATCCCTATAGATTTTATTAGAGAGGTTTGGAGGAACTGGTGGTCCAGTGGTTGACTCCACACTTTCAATACAGGGGGTGTGGGCTTGATCCCTGATTGGGAAACTAAGATCCCTTAGGCTGACAGGCATGGCCAAAAAATTATTTAAATCCAAAAAAATTTTTTAGAGAGTTGTGGATTTTCTTATGATTATTCTTTTGTTACAGAAAAAAATGTTGAATTTTTAGTAAAATAAAAACTTCTGTGATTTAGCTATACATATTTATCATTTTAAGTGTTTGTATGGTTCATTGTCAGTAAGTAAATTCATAGTATTGTGCAACCATCCTTATTATTCATCTCTGGAATTTTTTGTCATTCCAGTTGAAACTACCCATTAAACATTAACTGTCTGTTATACTCTTCCCAGTCCCTGTTAACCATTATTAATACTTGTCTTCATGAATTTGCCTATTTGGTAACTCATATGTACAATCATACAGTATTTTGTGTCTGCTTTATTTCAATAGCATATGTTGCCAAGGTTAATCCATGTTGTAGCATGTATCAATTTCATTCCTTTTTTTAAACACGGAATATTTTATTTTACTTTATCTACCTGTGGGTTGTTTGCAAATATTGTATATTATGAATTTAATAGAATTTTAATTGCTCTATCTCATTAGGAGTTCTTGTTCAGTACTATTTGCAGTTATAAACCCTTTTAAGAATAATAAATAATAAAGATCCATTCTTCTTAAAACTACTGAACATATCGGCAATAAATTACAGTCTAATTCCAATTTATCATCTCTGGGGACTGTAGGTTAAGAGCCCCTGCTTTTGAATTATTTTTTTCTATTTTTCATTTTGTGGTTTGTTCCCATGAGTATTTCAGTGAATGAGGAATAGGAACATTGTTCTGGATTCCTTTGGATGATAAGGTAAATAGGAAAAATAGCTATATTTTAGCGACTCTGTGATTATTGGTGGTGGTTTAAGTGGACAGGTTTGTAATAACAGTATGACATGGGAAAAGCACCTTCCTTTCTGGCCAACAGGCACATATAAAGATGCTCAGTATCACTAGTTGTTAGAGAAATGAAAATTGAAACTACAATAAGGTATCTCACCTCACGCCATCGTCAGAAAAGCCTACAAATAATAAATACAGAAGAGGATGTGGAGAAAAAGGAACTCTCCTATACTGTTAGTAGGAATGTAAATTGGTTCAGTCACTATGGAGAAGAGTATGAAGGGTCCTTAAAAAACTAAAAATAGAGTTACCATATGAGCCAATAATCCCACTCCTGGTCATATATGCAGAAAAGATGAAAACTGATGCAAAGAAATACATGAAACCTAGTGTCCATAGTAGTACTGTTTACAATAGCCAAGACTTTTTTTTGGGTTCAGTCACTAAGTCATGTCTGACTCTTTGTGACCTCATGGACTACAGCACACCAGGCTTCCCTCTCCTTCGCCATCTCCGGGAGCTTGCTCAAACTCCTGTCCATTGAGTTGGTGACGCCATCCAACCGTCTCATCCTCTTTTGTCCCCTTTCCTGCCTTCAATCTTTCCCAGCTTCATGATCTTTTTAATGAGTTGGCTCTTTGCATCAGGTGGCTGAAGTATTGGAGCTTCTGCTTCAGCATCAGTCATTCCAATGAATGTTTGGGGTTGATTTCCTTGGTATCTCAAGGGACTCTCAGAGTCTTCTTTAGCACTACAATTCAGAAGCATCAAGTCTTTTTCAGAGCCAAAGAAAATAAAGTCTGTCATTGTTTCCCTATTTATTTGCCATGAAATGATGGAACTGGGTGCTATGACTTAGGTTTTTGAATGTTGAGTTTTAAGCCAGCTTTTTCATCCTCTTTCACCTTTGTCAAGAGGTCAAGAGCCAAAACATGGAAGTGGCCTAAATACCCATGGACAGATGAGTGGGAAAAGAAGTGGGTTGTGTGCACACTCAGTGGAATATTGCTCAGACATAAAAAAGAATGAAATAATGTCATTTGCAGCCACTTGGATAGACCTGGAGATTATCATACTAAGTGAAATAAGTCAGAGGACAGATATATGTGAAATCTTTAAAAGCAATACAAATGAGCCCATTTAAACAAAGACAAGAAACAAATTTATGGTTACCTGAGGGTTTGAAAGGGGAGGAGGGATTAATTGGGGATATGTGATCAATAGAAGTAATATTATATATAAAATAACAGACCTACTATGTAGCACATATATTGTGGTATTTGAGTATCAATAATCTTGTAATAAACTATAATGGAAGAGAGTCTGAAAATGTGTATGTTCTTGCTATTTAGTCACTAAGTCATGTCCAACTCTTTTGCAACCCCAGGGACAGTGTAACCCACCAGGCACCTCTATCTGTGGGATTTTCCAGGCAAGAATACAGTAGTGGGTTGCTATTTTCTTTACCAGGGGGTAGTCCCAATCCAGGAATTGAACCCATGTCTCCTGCACTGTCAGCGAGTTCTTTAGCACTGAGCCATCAGGGAAGCCAAAAGTGTATACATGCATGTATGTTATTAATATATAACTGAAGCACTTTGCTATGCATCTGAAAGTAACATTTCTTTCTTTTTTTTTTTGGAAAAAGTTTCAGTTACACATGGCTTTGTTGAAGGGATGTGATTATAGAGTACACATTTAAAGTGAGTTTAAGTATTGCACAATGGTTTGGACTGGACTGAACTCAGTTTTGCCTGGTTGTAGCTTTACTTTTGTGATAGTGTGTCAAGGCTCTCCATTTTCTGTGGTGTATGAAAATTAGCCACTATGAAAGCAAGGGATAAGATTCTGCAACTTCTTCACTCCTATTTTTCTCTCAATGGGTAGAATTCTATATTTGGTTGAAAATATAATGGTATTAATGATATAATGATAGTCTGTATCACTGACTAGCTAAGATGCTCATGAACAAACTTACAATTTAAATTTAGAAAGGGCATTTTGCCTCTACGGGAATATGGCACCTTCGGTATGTTGTGGTCAGTAAGTTCTCATTTTAAAGGGTTTCAGTGAATCACGTTCTGTTAATGCATTTCTTTTACCTTGTCATTAAATGTCTAATATTTACAAAATTGTTCCTAGGGGGTATGATGTTAATATTGCTGTGTAAATAACTTTCAAGATGATATATATAACTATTAAGTCTGATGGGAGTTCAGTTCAGTTGCTCAGTTGTGTCCAGCCCTTTGCGACCCCATGGACTGCAGCACCCTAGGCCTCCCTGTCCATTGCCAACTCCCGGAGTTGACTCAAACTCATGTCCATTTGAGTCGGTGATGCCATCCAGCCATCTCATTATCTCGTCCCCTTCTGCCTTCAATCTTTCCCAGCATCAGAGTCTTTTCCAATGAGTCAGTTCTTCATGTCGGGTGGCCAAAGTATTGGAATTTCAGCTTCAGCATCAATCAGTCCTTTCAAAGAATATTCAGGACTGATTTCCTTTCAGATGGACTGGGTTGGATCTCGTTGCAGTCCAAGGGACTCCCAAGAGTCTTCTCCAACACCACAGTTCAAAAGGATCAATTCTTTGGTGCTCAGCTTTCTTTATAGTCCAACTCTCGCGTCCATACATGACTACTGGGAAAACCATAGCCTTGACTAAACGGACCTTTGTTAACAAGGTGATGTCTCTGCTTTTTAATATGCTGTCTAGATTGGTGGTAACTTTTTTTCTAAGGAGGATGTGTCTTTTAATTTCATGGCTGCAGTCACCATCTGCAGTGATTTTGGAGCCCAAGAAAAGTCTGTCACAGTTTCCATTGTTTCCCCGTGTGTTTGACATGAAGTGATGGGACCAGATGCCATGACCTTAGTTTCTGAATGTTGAGCTTTAAGCCAACTTTTTCACTCTCCTCTTTCACTTTCATCAAGAGGCTTTTGAGTTCCTCTTCACTTTCTGCCATATAGGTGGTGCCATCTGCATATCTGAGGTTATTGATATTTCTCCTGGCAATCTTGAGTCCAGCTTGTGCTTCTTCCAGCCCAGTGTTTCTCATGATGTACTCTGCATATAAGTTAAATAAGCAGGGTGACAATACACAGCCTTGATGTACTCCTTTCCTGACTTGGAACCAGTCTGTTGTTCCATGTCCACTTCTCACTGTTTGCTTCCTAACCTGCATACAGATTTCTCAAGAGGCAGGTCAGGTGGTCTGGTGTGCCCATCTCTTTAAGAATTTTCCAGAGTTTGTTGTGGTCCACACAAAGGCTTTGGCATAGTCAATAAAGCAGAAGTAGATATTTTTCTGGAACTCTCGCTTTTTCGATGATCTAGTGGATGTTGGCTGGAGAAGACGATGGCACTTCACTCCAGTACTCTTCTGGAAAATCCCACGGATGGAGGAGCCTGGTAGGCTTCAGTCCATGGAGTCGCGACGAGTCGGACACCACTGAGCGACTTCGCTTTCCACTTTCATGCATTGGAGAAATTTTCTGAATGTTGAGCTTTAAGCCAACTTTTTCACTCTCCTCTTTCACTTTCATCAAGAGGCTTTTGAGTTCCTCTTCACTTTCTGCCATATAGGTGGTGCCATCTGCATATCTGAGGTTATTGATATTTCTCCTGGCAATCTTGAGTCCAGCTTGTGCTTCTTCCAGCCCAGTGTTTCTCATGATGTACTCTGCATATAAGTTAAATAAGCAGGGTGACAATACACAGCCTTGATGTACTCCTTTCCTGACTTGGAACCAGTCTGTTGTTCCATGTCCACTTCTCACTGTTTGCTTCCTAACCTGCATACAGATTTCTCAAGAGGCAGGTCAGGTGGTCTGGTGTGCCCATCTCTTTAAGAATTTTCCAGAGTTTGTTGTGGTCCACACAAAGGCTTTGGCATAGTCAATAAAGCAGAAGTAGATATTTTTCTGGAACTCTCGCTTTTTCGATGATCTAGTGGATGTTGGCTGGAGAAGACGATGGCACTTCACTCCAGTACTCTTCTGGAAAATCCCATGGATGGAGGAGCCTGGTAGGCTTCAGTCCATGGAGTCGCGACGAGTCGGACACCACTGAGCGACTTCGCTTTCCACTTTCATGCATTGGAGAAGGAAATGGCAACCCACTCTAGTGATCTTGCCTGGATAATCCTAGGGATGGCAGAGCCTGTTGAGCTGCTGTCTATGGGATTGCACAGAATTGGACACGACTGAAGCGACTTAGCAGCAGCAGTAGCAGCGGATGTTGGCAGTTTGATCTCTGGTTCCTCTTCTGCCTTTTCTAAAACCAGCTTGAATGTCTGAAAGTTCAGGGTTCACACTGTTGAAGCTTGGCTTGGAGAATTTTGAGCATACTTTACTAGCGTGTGAGATGAGTGCAATGGTGTGGTAGTTTGAGCATTTTTGGAAATTATGTGTACTTAAATCTCACCTTTTTAGCTAGCTAATACTGTTATTAGTTTATGAGATAGTGTGGATTATTTGGTGTTGCTTTGTTTCTATTTGAAATGATACTGTCAAAGACATTTTTCTTGATATTGAGAAAAATAAGAGCTATAAAAGATTATTAATACCTAAACTCTTGGATAAGGAGCATAAGCCACCTTCATATGCCATAAGCCACCTTCCAGTGAGTATTTGGGCATTTTTATACTAGTGTACCATATTTTGAAGAAACTGTGCATGGATGGTCCTTTTTTTAAAAAAAGTAGTACTTTTCAATAAATGATTTGAAGGTTTACTTTAAAAACTTTGGAGGTGAATTTTTTTGTTCCTATTTAGAAGAATGGGATGTGGGAGCTATTCATAGAAGTGTGCTGGATCATTGTAGGAGTCCTTTGAAAGCCTTGGCATAGTAAGCAGTAAGAGCATAATTGTGTTTGTCAGAGGCATACAACCTATGTATGAGAACTGTTCAGTGAAGTGTTCTTTGATCTGTTTAGTACATATATTTTACAAGTTTTCCTGATTCCCAGGAAAGAGCTTAGAAGTTCTGGAAGGAGTATCCTAGTCTCTCCTCATATGCTTTCTGAATAGTTGGAAAGAGATAATTTCTGATTAGTATGGTTTTTATTGGATATGAAGTCTTGTAAAGATAGTTCTTGTTTTAAGAAATTTGCTTTATTTATAAAACAATTGAAGAAACTGAAAAATAACTTTTTTCTCCTTCCAACTGGCAGACGAGTTAACTCATTTGGCACAAAGAAATGCTGGGAATAAAGGGGTTTTGTTTTTGTCAAGTCTAGGATCGTTTTCTGTTAAATCTGAGAAGTTGAGCTTTCTCTGCTACTTGTAAACATCTGACTTTTCTACCTTGATATGTGTGACACCATTTATTTATTTATTCTTTCGGCCAAGCCACATGGCTTGCAGAATCTTAGCTCTCAAAAAGGGATTGAACTGAAGTCATGGCAGTGAAAGCCCAAAATCCTAACCACTAGGCAACTAGGGGATTCCCACCATTTCTTTTTTTAAAGGTGTAATTCACAATTTTAGAACTACTCTTAACTGACTCCTTTTACTTTTTTAATTTTGGTAAATAATGGGAAGAAATTTGGGGAGGGCATTATAATACTTAATCATATAAGCTACATAGCAGGAGATTCTAAACAGACACAATGTGCAGCAGTACTTGATGGAAAAGGTTTTTACATGTAGTTTAAGTGCTTTGAATGGACACTGATCATTGCCTCTGAGATCCTTATAGGTTGCGTGTGTGTGTTTACTACTTATTTCACATTTTTCCGGTTTCATCTTGTACTCTTTGCTCCATCTTATAGATGAATTTCAGAAGTTTCTGAAAATAAGTTATTTAGTTGCTAATAGAGTTGCAGGCTCAGTCTGATTCTGTTTTCTTCTGAGGATGAGAGAAGCCTCCAAACTCATATGGAGGTAGAAATTGTAGTTCCACTACTGTTCCATGTTTTTGCCTGTATTTAGAGGTTTCAGAGTGATGTTTTCTGTTTATTCAGAATGGTTCTTTTTCTTAAAAATTTTTTTAGGGGCCTTAATGACAATAATTTATCTAAAGAGCAGAAAGGTCAACAATACAAGAATTATTTTGATAATGATCTAATGGATATTAAGGACATGAGATTATTGTGTGGGTTATCCTAAGTGACTTCCCTGATGGCTTAGATGGTAAAGCCTACAATGTGGGAGACCCAAGTTCGATCCCTAGGGTTGGGAAGATCCTCTGGGGAAGGAAATGGCAACCCACTCCAGTACTCTTGCCTGGAAAATCCCATGGACAGAGAAGTGTGGTAGGCTACAGTCCATGGGGTCTCAAAGAGTTGGACATGACTGAGCAACTTCACTTTTTCTTTTTATCCTAACTAAGTGGTATAATTTAGCACTCATTTGAAAATAAAACTAGTTCCCCTAGTTCTGGGTGTTTTCTTTCTTTCTTCCTTTTTTTAAATCACTTTATTGAACCTAAACCTGATTTTCTTTTGGGTGTCCACAAAGCCTCTTTTTTTTTTTTTTTAAATAATTTTAGACAATAGAAACATTGTCTAAAATGTTGCCCCATAAGTACAGAATGTACTTACACCTTTTAGTTTTTCCTACTAACAACTTGGAGACAATTTGTCCTGGAAGTTTTGCCCATTTCTTTTAAAATTCATTGCATTTTCCCTGGTGGCTCAGATGGTAAAGAATCCGCCTGCAGTGTGGGAGACCTGGGTTCGATCCCTGGGTTGGGAACATCCCCTGGAGGAGGGCATGGCAGCCTACTCCAATATTCTTGCCTGGAGAAATCTCCATGAACAGAGGAGCCTGGTGGGCTACAGTCCATGGGGTCACAAAGAGTCAGACCTGACTGAGTTACTAAGCACAACACAGCATGTTCATTGGTGGATCCTGTCTACAACAGTTATTACTAGGGCCTTTGCCTAGTGTAGAAGTTTTTTAAATGTCAGTAACATAATTTTCATTGGATTTTATGTGTTTGTGTATATATAGTTAAATCCTTGGTAACTAGCAGGCAGTTTTTCAAATGATTATTGTGAATATTGATAATACTTAATATTACATTTTCAGTTGATTAATAACCCTTATTATGTGTCTTTATTTTACTTGTGAAATTTTTAATCAATTAGGAAAATATTTTTATAATTAATGGTTTTTAAAAGTTTTGTCTTTATTTGGAATGTTGAAATGTCCAGTTCCACCATAACTAATAAAAATTATTTTCAGTAACCAATGAAGGAACCTGTGGGTCAGAGAGTGAATCTAACACTTAACTCATGAAAATTTCTCTATTTGGGTAGTTTTACAATCAGATAGGCGTTTTGTTGCCTAGGGTTGATTATATTTCTGGGTAGCTGTTTCTTATAAATTATCCAGTGGTCAATGGATATTGAGTCCAATGTAGATTTGCTAGATCTGTGAGTTGGGACACAGTTTTACAGACTTTCATCTATATTTCTGAAGTTCAGGTAGCTTTGAAAAATCTGAAAATCTGAATAAAGCATTTGGTGGCAAAAGCTAAATTATTAAACAGATGTGAGATTAGTCTTTGTTTTTCATAGGGAGAGATAATTTGTTGGATTAGGAAATCCTGTTTCAGGTCCTTTGGGTATATTAATTTAAGGTGAACGACATTATTTTAAAATTTTGAGGGGATGTATAGTAGATAGATGCCCAGTAAATTCTGAATGGTGCAAATTAAAATGAAAGACGTGAAATGTTGACTGTTGAAAGAATAGGTAATGCTATAAAGGTATCCTTAATCATATAAATAAAAGCTTTCTTCTTAACTCTGTTTTTTTCTACATTGTAGAACAAACAAGGTAAAATTACATACAGGATTAGCTTAGTGCTGTAAATAAATCTGACAGGGACTAATATCTGACTTTGTGCTTCTTTAAAGGAATCATAATTTTCCCCTTTTTTTTCCTCTTAATTTAAAAATCACAGCTTGGTATAGTTGGCTATCTAGCATTAAAGAATATCTTAGAAGATAATTCATAGTTGTAAAACCAATATTTTGTCATTCTTCACGAAACTGAAAAATTAAAGTAGTAGTATACATTTCCCCCCATAATGTCATAACTGGTGATGGGATTCAGGTGTATGATCTGATCTGATCTTTACTCTGCCCTCCCCGTACCCAATTTTATAGCATGCTATAAAGTTGAATTTTTTTTTTTAATAGGAATTAAAAAATATGTTGTGGGCCTCATTATCAAGACATCATCTGACCCAACTTGTGTAGAGGTAAGATATTTATTGGAAGCTACTGTGAGAGTGTAAATCATTTAAATATTGGATCTTGATCTTAAACCCATTTCTGTCACAGATGTATAGACACATATGCAAATCATTTATGATAGATCTGTAATCACTTTGTTCTTTCTGCCGGGCATGGGTGGGGGCTGCCTGCATTTCTTATTGATTATATCAATTTTTTAAAGTCCTTGTTTGAATTTTTTTCTTTTCTTAGAAAGAAAAGGTATATATCGGAAAATTAAATATGATTCTTGTTCAGGTAAGTTTTTATTTGATAAATTGTTTTCCCTGAGAATTAAGTGCTTCCTTGAGAATTAGGCTGATAAGTTGAACTAAGTATTCTTTTCTACTTTTATTGATTAACTAAACATCTTGCAGAGTGGTGATAGTAGTCCTCACAGTGTTTACAATAGTTAGCCCATTGTCTAACATTGAAAGTTATTAATATGCTGTGGTAATATTTACAAAGAGTACTACAGTATTTACAAATACTATAAAAACTTCACTTCTTTGGCTCCAATATGGTTTGGACTCGTTAAAAAAATTTTGCCGCATATTGTACGTTTCTTTTCCATGTCAGCTATCTCAGTCTTACTGATTCATTAAAAAATTGCTTTGAATTCAAGCATGTGTTTAATTGATCTTTATATTTTACCTGTTTTTAAACTTTCTATATATCTAACTAGAAAATTTTAATTTACCTAACTTTTACAAATATGTACAAAAATCTTCCTGAGAATGGGGCATTTAAGACATAGGACTTTGTAGTTTCTAACTCAGTATATTCTGTGTAGAGACTGGCACATTTCCTGTCTTGATAAAGGGGAACAAAATGAAAGGTGGTTGATGATTTGCTTCTGCTTTTGGTATCACACAATTTCTGTGAAGTTTGTTTATTTGCACTTGACAAGTGAAATGAAATTAACACTTTCTGTTTTATTTTAGATACTTAAACAGGAGTGGCCAAAACACTGGCCAACCTTTATCAGTGACATTGTTGGAGCCAGTCGGACCAGTGAAAGTCTCTGTCAGAATAATATGGTGATTCTGAAACTCTTGAGTGAAGAAGTATTTGATTTTTCTAGTGGACAGATAACCCAAGTGAAAGCTAAGCATTTAAAAGACAGGCAAGTAATTGTTTTAGAATTTTTAAGCAATTTTTCAAACAATTTCAAGGAATTGGAGATAGATTATAAATATTTAAGGAACAAGTTAATACATTTTTAATTCTTTTTGACTCCAAATATAAATAATGGTTAAATGGCCTAATGCTCTAAATTGGGGAGGCTTGAAAAATACGTATGGTATTACAACAAAGTAACTTCATACATGTTATGTGGAAAGAATATAGATTAAGAATTCCCAGAATGCTCTTGGGAGTCTGTTTTATATGGTGTCTAGTTAATTATAGATCCAAGGATATGACTTGTGTCCTAATGTCTACAGAATTCTACTGTTCCTACATTTTATCCATTTTCCTATAGTTAACACCAGAAGCATGGCAGATTTTATTTTCTTCAACATAGTATTTTACCTTTATGTGTTTAGACTAGCTTCAGAATTTAGAATTTTTTTCTCTGGTTCTGTGTGTAAGCACAGTGGATTAGAGATACCTAACACTGCCTCTCTTCATTTGGAGAGTTTTATTTCAACTGTATGGATTTAAAAGACTAGATTGAGGGACATCCCTGGTGGTCCAGTGGTTAAGACTCAGAATTTCCACTTCAGGGAGCACTGGTTTGATCCCAGGTTGGGTAATTTAAGATCCTGCATGCCATGCTTCATGACCAAACTAAAAAATTAGTAAAAGACTATGTTAATTGAAATTTTTCAGATAGAGTAAGGGTGACATAAAAACCAAGCCTTTAAAGGAAATTAATGTGCTCTTTATAGGTGAGTTTTAAAAGAATGATATTTACCCATAGTTTTAATAACTAATTTATTTAAATATTTATTTATTTATTTACCTGGTGGCTCAGACGGTAAAGAATCCGCCTGCAATATTGGACACCTGGGTTTGATCCCTGGGCTGGGAAGATCCTTGGAAGAGGACTCAGTAACACATTCCAATATTCTTGCCTAGAGAATCCCTATGGACAGAGGATCCTGGCGGGCTATAGTTCATAGGGTTGCAAAGAGTCGGACACAAGTGACTAAGCATGGCACATTTATTTATTTGGCTGTGGCATGTGCGTTCTAGTTCCCTGCTGCTGCTGCTAAGTTGCTACAGTCATGTCTGACTCTGTGTGATCCCATAGATGGCAGCCAACCAGGCTCCCCCGTCCCTGGGATTCTCCAGGCAAGAACGCTGGAGTGGGTTGCCATTTCCTTCTCCAATGCATGAAAGTGACCAGGGATCAAAGCCAGGCCCCTGCATTGGGAAAACAGTGTCTTAGCCACTGGACCACCAGGGAAGTCCCAACTTTATAACTTTCGATGAAATTTTTGATACCTGTGTTTATAAATAGAAGTAACTTGGCTTTTAATGGCTGCTGAAATGTTGTTACTCTGTAAATAGTTACAGCATTTCTTCTAAACTGATCACTTTTTTGTTTTTCTTTAGCATGTGCAACGAATTCTCACAAATTTTTCAGCTTTGTCAGTTTGTGATGGTAAGTGTTTATAATTTCACTTTTTAAAAAGTAACTATTATTATAGGAAGATGTTAATTGAAAAACATGTTTTTGTTGTAGGAAAATTCCCAAAATGCTCCACTTGTACATGCAACTTTAGAAACGTTGCTCAGATTTCTTAACTGGATTCCACTTGGATATATTTTTGAGACCAAGTTAATCAGCACATTAATTTATAAGGTATGTGAATGCATTTCATTTATTTTCTTACAAAGTTTATACAACTATGCTCTTTTGAATAGAAAAACCAATCTGCATTCATAACCATAATTAGTCTTATTTGTGAGATGAGAAAACTGCTGAGAAGAACTTTTCTGCATTTCAGCTAATTTTTAAAAACAGTGTCAGAATCTTTTGATACTGTCACTTTACTAGGCAGTCTCTCATATTCTATGTGAACAACTAATAATTTGTTTGCAGTAGCATGTAATGCTTATATAAAGTCTTGTAATTGTTTATCCAGAGATAATCAATTACCAACTGGTTGTATTTTCAGATGTTTTCTAATAAATGTAATGAATAAATTATGTATTTAATCAAGACCCTCTAAAAGCAGACTGTTATATTTGGGGCTTTGTAGATCAGGACTTGATTGGGTCATATTCTAATGTAAATTTACTATGTTGGAGCCACCATTTTATCGATAGAAAGTTTATTTTAAATTGCTTGCTATTGTCAACAATACCACAGGAAATGTTGGGTATTTATGTACTTGTCCAGATACTTACTTTGTGCAAATTTTAATACACGTTAAGCATTGGTCAATAAGTATGTCCGTTTTTAAGGCTTTTGATGCTCATCAATTGCCACTCACAAACAGGAGGCTACATTTATTCCTTCTCAACAATAAAATAAGAAAGAGCCAGTTTCCCTACACCTTTGTTAATCTTAGGTATATTGCTGATCTCTTAGGATCTTAAACAATTACAGTATTTTCAGATTATACAGAAAACATATCTTTAAAAGTCATGTAGTAGTTCATGGGGAAAGTGTCTAAGCAGCTTAGTGTTTTTCAGATTTCTAAAGACACATCAAAGAAAGCACAGTTTGCTTTTAAAGCATTTACTATCTGTTGGGTGGATGATGAAATTTCCTTAAAATATAGATACCAAAAACCTGTACACCACCTATTTGCCTGTTTTATTTTTCCCCCCAGTGTTCCTGATTTCTAAATCCTTGATTATTTTTTTAATTGTTAATTTTAAGTAACGTGTTTCAGGCTATTTAATTTTATGCTCCCTCTCTCCCCTTTCTTTTAATTAAAATAGTTCCTGAATGTTCCAATGTTTCGAAATGTCTCTCTGAAGTGCCTCACTGAGATTGCTGGTGTTAGTGTAAGCCAGTATGAGGAGCAATTTGTAACGCTATTTACACTGACAATGATGCAGCTAAAACAGGTAATGTAACACTCTTATTAAACTGACTAAACAATTTTAGTGCCTTAGAAAAAGTTGGATTTCAGTTGAACCATTTCACCACAGCTTAACATAAATAGATCAGTGCAATTCTGTGTTTATTATATAAAATGAAGGGTAAGCTAGAAATTTTGACATCCTTGAAATGTTCTGGGAATGTTTTTATATTTAATTTTTGCAAAATTTAAAGTTTTGATCACCTGGGGTTTAATATTCTGCCTTTGACCTTTCCATCTTTTAAATTAAAGGAATTGGCTAAGTCCTAGTTTGACTAGGTATATATGAAATTATCTAGAAGGTTAATCATAAAACTACATTGCTATATAATATGTTTGTAATCTGAATCAACAATATATATGAACACTTTTAATACTGTCTCTTATACACATCTAGATGTGTATAAGAGACAGATTTAGAGGTTTCAGAGTGATGTTTTCTGTTTATTCAGAATGGTTCTTTTTCTTAAAAATTTTTTTAGGGGCCTTAATGACAATAATTTATCTAAAGAGCAGAAAGGTCAACAATACAAGAATTATTTTGATAATGATCTAATGGATATTAAGGACATGAGATTATTGTGTGGGTTATCCTAAGTGACTTCCCTGATGGCTTAGATGGTAAAGCCTATAATCTGAATCAACAATATATATGAACACTTTTAATAACACCAAGGTGGGAAAACTGATTTAGGAAAAATTTCAAAGGATAATCTTTGAGGAGATCTTACTGTGCTTTTGATTTAAAAAACAAAAGCTAGGACAGAAAAGTACAAAAATGGATATAATAGACCAAGGCATTTTATTGAAAGATAGCTATTTAACTCCATATGTTTTAAAATTAATGTGGAAATTTAGAACTTAAATGTAGTAACTTTGTTGTTATTTTGAAGGCTTATGATCCATATTTAAATTTGCAGATGCTTCCTCTAAATACCAATATTCGACTTGCATACTCAAATGGAAAGGATGATGAACAGAACTTTATTCAAAATCTCAGTTTGTTTCTCTGCACCTTTCTTAAAGAACATGGTCAACTTATAGAAAAAAGATTAAATCTCAGGGAAACACTCATGGAGGTAGGCTTTGTGGAGCTTTTGGCTTCTGAAATTAATAATAATTTAAACTGCTTTTGTTCTAAAATTCTTTTGACATACTCTTTGACATATCTTATTGTTTGTCTGCACAATACAATACATACTCTCAATTCTGGATTCTAGTCAGAAGCCAAGTGTCCTGATTTCTGTGTTCTATTTAATGTCAGATCAGTAATTTATAATGAAAATTAAATTCCAGTAAGTGTGCATATGTGTCATTTATAAGAGGCAAAGTCTAAAAACCTTATTTTAAATAGAGGTGTAATAACATACAACTTTTAAATTGCATGAGTGGTATTTAGTACATTTACAGATTGCATGAATGGCATTTAGTACATTCACAGTGTTTTCAACCATCTATCTATTCTAAAACATTTTTTCATTACCCACAAAGGACAGAGGTACCCATTGAAACAAGTCATTCCATTCTGCTCTTCCCTCTAGTCCCTAGCAACAAGTAATTTGCTTTACAACTCAATGGATTTACCTATTCTAAACCTTTCATATAACTGGAATTATAATGTGTGAACTTTTGTTGTTACTGCTTTCTTTCACTTAACATGTTACCATGTTATATATAGCATATGTCAGTATTTCATCCCTTTCATGCCGAATAATATCCCTTTATATGGATATACCTCATTTTTTGTGTCCGTTCATCTGTTGAACATTTGAATTATTTCTCCCTTTTTGCTATTACCAAATATCTTTTGATGTCCATACTTTTTAACAATCATGTAAGTTTCTTAGCATGTTTTAGGACATGTCAGAAGAAAGCGCACTTTGCTCCTATACAATTTCTATTGTATATTTGATAAAATGATGAAACTTCAGAGTGTACAAAAAGCAATATGAATTTTTATTTCCCATTAACACAGCAAATGGAAAACAGTTTGAGGTTGTTAGTAATGTCTAAGGATTGTTTTAATAGTTTTGGTATTCTGTGTAGGCCCTTCATTATATGTTGTTGGTATCCGAAGTAGAGGAAACTGAAATCTTTAAGATTTGTCTTGAGTACTGGAACCACCTGGCAGCTGAACTCTATAGAGAGAGCCCATTCTCAACATCTGCCTCTCCGTTGCTATCTGGAAGTCAGCATTTTGATGTTCCTCCTAGGAGACAGCTATATTTGCCTGTATTGTCCAAGGTAACAACAGTCTGTGGTTGAATGTGCTTTCTCTGATTTTGGAGGACCAGATGAAAATGCTGGCTTTTATTTTTTGGCTGATTCTATCCAAGCGCAACCTGTGAGTTTGTTAGAAATGCAAAAGAGATGCAGGAAAGTTAACAGTTGTTTTTGTCTATGTTTAGATTGAAATTTATTGTAGCATTACATTTTAAGTATGTTTATTGTTTTATATTGTGGGCATGATTGTGTTTGATATGTTGGTGTTAAGTGCCATTTTTTGAGAGTGGGAGTTATATTTGATGTAACTAATTTCAGAGATCTAACAGATTTTTTTTTTTAATTGCTGAATAGGTCCGTTTATTAATGGTTAGTAGAATGGCTAAACCAGAGGAAGTATTAGTTGTAGAAAATGATCAGGGAGAAGTTGTAAGAGAATTCATGAAGGATACAGATTCCATAAATTTGTATAAGAATATGAGAGAAACATTAGGTAAGTTAATAAATACTATTAATTTAATCCTTATTTTTAAAAATTGTATTCTTTTGTGGAAATACTGTTTAGGAAACATGCTTAGTTTCTGAGTCTGTTAATAGCCATCCTTATTAGAGTGCTGTTGGTCTTAGTAAAAATCTTTTTGCTCATTAAGTTTTGCATTTTAAAACGTGGAATTTTTTTCTTTCCTGTAGTTTATCTTACTCATCTGGATTATGTAGATACAGAAAGAATAATGACCGAAAAGCTTCACAATCAAGTGAATGGTACGGAGTGGTCATGGAAGAACTTGAATACATTGTGTTGGGCAATAGGCTCCATTAGTGGAGCAATGCATGAAGAGGATGAAAAGCGATTTCTTGTTACTGTTATAAAGGTATGCAAGAGATAGGTGTGAACTAGAACCTTGTTAGTGTATTTTACTATAAATGACTGAAATTTTTCTTACTTTACAGGATCTATTAGGATTATGTGAACAGAAAAGAGGCAAAGATAATAAAGCTATTATTGCGTCAAATATCATGTACATAGTAGGTCAATATCCACGATTTTTAAGAGCTCACTGGAAATTTTTGAAGACGGTAGTTAACAAGCTCTTCGAATTCATGCATGGTAAATCCTGTTTGCTTAATATATTTTAGTTTCGCTTAATGGAAAAGGCAAAAATTTTATTGATATTTGTTTTTGCTTTGTTAAGAGACCCACGATGGAGTCCAGGACATGGCTTGTGATACTTTCATTAAAATAGCTCAGAAGTGCCGCAGGCATTTTGTTCAGGTTCAGGTTGGAGAAGTAATGCCATTTATTGATGAGATTTTGAACAACATTAACACTATAATTTGTGATCTTCAACCTCAACAGGTATGTGGATCAGTAAGCATATTTTTCTTAGAAAACAACTAATGAGAATTCATTAATGGGGGTAGAATGCCACTAATGGATTCAATTCAAGTGTTTCTATGTTTAAATTTTTATAGTGAGGCATACATTCAATTAGAAGTATGTTAAACTGAATTACTACTTATTACTGGCATGTTAACAAAATTAGCTTAAGTTGTGTAAGTGAATTATTTGTATGTGATTTTCCTTATTATGATATATATAAATAACATGTCTGCCTTTTAACATAGGTCCATACATTTTATGAAGCTGTGGGGTACATGATTGGTGCACAAACAGACCAAACAGTACAAGAACATTTGATAGAAAAATATATGCTACTTCCTAATCAGGTTTGGGATAGCATAATCCAGCAAGCAACCAAAGTAAGTTTTAGTTACTTTCTGTAAAAGTTCTAATGGAATCTTAGGAAGTTATATTTACAAAAGTAGTAAATTTAGTACCTTGACATGTATATCTGATCCATAGTGCTTTTTGTGCTTTTGCACATTGAAAGAATGGTAACATTTTTATTCTGTTTGGATGATATTTTGGGAAATACTTTGCTCCATTCTTTAGTAATAAAGACTTTTGCAGTACTTTTACACTTTAGGATTATATATGTGATGGTGGTTTGTAGTGATGTGGGTAATTTTTTTTTGAAAAAGCATTCTATTAGGATAAGTGGAGTTGTGTTTTGTTCTTACAGAATGTGGATATACTTAAAGATCCTGAAACAGTTAAGCAACTTGGTAGCATACTGAAAACAAATGTGAGAGCTTGCAAAGCAGTTGGACACCCATTTGTGATTCAGCTTGGGAGAATTTATTTAGATATGCTTAATGTATACAAGTGCCTCAGTGAAAATATTTCTGCAGCTATTCAAGCTAATGGTAAGCAATTCTGAATTCTCATGGAATAATATATTAAGTTAGTTCTACATTCATTGCCTTAGCCATGAAGCATTTAGCACTTTTGACAAAATACCTCCTGTGTTTTAGGCAATCCTCAACAATTTTTAATGAGTTGCACATTCCCCTTTCCCTTATAAAATATATTTTCCCAGGAAGTTCATCTGTGTCCTCTTGTTTTTTTTGTGGCATTCCGGGTCGCTCAGTGGTAAAGAATCTGCCTCCCAATGATCCGTGGGTCGGGAAGATCCCCTGGAGGAGGAAATGGCAGCCCAGTCTAGTACTCTTGCCTGGAAAAATCCCGGGAACAAAAAGATGCTGGCAGGCTGTAGTTTATAGGGTTGCAAAGAGTTGGACATGAATGAGCAGGAGCACTCTTTGTCTTTAGGTTTTCTAATGGAGAATGGAAACAAATAGTATCTAAAGTACATGTAACTGCCAATGTAGAATTTTAGTTGTCAAATTGGATTCCACCTGATTTTGTTTTTTAGGTGAGATGGTTACAAAGCAACCATTGATTAGAAGTATGCGAACAGTAAAAAGAGAAACTTTAAAGTTAATATCTGGTTGGGTGAGCCGGTCTAATGATCCACAGATGGTAAGTGAGATGTCATTTTTTTATTGTAAAGTTGATATGCATTCTATAGAATGTGTGTATATTCTGTATGCATTTAGCTACTTAAAAGGTAATTTAGATGTCTTACATTTGCTGTTACTTTATAGCATTCTATTTATTGGAGTTCTGGAGTCCATTAAAATAGTAAGATCCCTTTTCCAGGGGATCTTCCCAACCCAGGAATCGAATACAGGTCTCCTGCATTGACAGGCAGATTCTTTTACCAGTTGAGCCACCAGGGAAGCCCAGGATACATACCTTCTTCCAAAGAAATTGCTGTTGGTAGGGGAAGGGTGGTGATGTAATAAGATAGTTGAGATGATTCGGTCATTTTTATTTTCCATGGATAGAGTTCAAATGAAATTTTTTTTCCTGATGGTTTTGGGAGCAATTTGTAAAGCTGTTATTAAGAGTTGTTTGCTTCGTTAGTGGGAATAAGCAGTTTCCTGGTTGAAGGTTTGAAAATCTCTTGTGCTATCTTACTCCTGTCAGTTTTAAATGGTATTCAGAAAGTAATTAGCTCCATATGCGTGAACTTGGGGGAGTTATTTATGTTTAGTTATTGTTAAACCTTTTGTTCTTTGGATCCTTGGAACATTACAATTAAATCCTTTTCTGTTCATCACTATTGTGTGGAAGTAGCATTGAGAACTGTGCTACTTACTTCGATAAATTTGATATTTCAATATTGTTTCTATTAATACTGGAAATTTTTTTCAGGAAATTAACCAAGGTATCAAACTAGTTTACAGCTAAGATTTATGTTGAACTTTGGGGCTGTGAATTCAAAGATAGTCGAATAATTCAGATTTAGGGTGTAGGAAGATAAATTCAGTGTTAAGAGTAGAAATATGAGAGTGGTCAAGGAAAGGATAAATGAGGCATGGGTATGAAGTGTACAGTATGGGAAATAGTGTATAATAGTCAAGAACTAATATTTTTAATGTAACAGACTATAAATTTAATGTGACATTTTAGAATGTATAAAAATATTAAATCACTAGACTGTGTTAATAGGAACTAATGTCATGTAGGTTAAAAAAAGGATGTAGTGTACAAACAGGGTATAGAAAATTTACACTGCTGTATGTTTTGTAAGAAAGTTGAGTAAATCTTAAGCATTTTTATCACAACATTTTTTTCTGTTTATATGAGGTGTTATATATAAAATAATCTATGATCACTAAACTTACTCTTCTATATTCATTTCATGATGTATGTAAGTAAACTTGTAGAACTTAATCACGTCTGAGTAGAACTTGAAGAAAAGGGAGAATTGGTTCTAGTTAAGAGAAAACCTAGTAAGTAAAAGAAAAATAATTTTGTGCTTGTCCTTCAAATCTTGCTAGGCCTGTTTTGTATATTGCGACCCTACTACTGTTTAGTTAAATGAAACATGATCATATTTATTGAGCACATCTTAATGGAGGATGCATTATAAAGCATAGAGTTTACACCTTACACTGTGTTTATTGGGATTCTCGGAAAGCCTACCACAGTCTTTCTGGCATAGTGTAGTTCCTTTTTTGAGAGTAAGTAATGGTTATTATTTCTGATTATTAAACTATCGGTTAGCATTCATTAAAAAAGCATTGATGATGAATGTCCGATTCTGGTTCGATACGAATACTTCTGTGTACAGTTAGGCTTCACCCTCCCCGTGTCACACTCACAGACAGTATCCCTAGAATCCTGGTCCTGCCAGAAAACTTAGAGCTAGTCACTTGATTTCAGGCCCAAGTTTTCTTTAATAAGTATAGATTTAAACTACAATGTCCGTGGCCCTTTTCTGCCTATTTTAATTTCTTGATTTTTCTTTGTAAAGTTCTAATACACCAGAATTGAAGCCATAAGAGTTTCTGTTTTTCAGTAGATGATCAACCTAAATTAAGTCTTACAAGGTGACATTGACCTAGCTGCTTAGTAAGAGTTAGCAAGTGCCTGAATTAAAATTAAAAGTTTTTTTTTTTTTTAAAAGGTAGCTGAAAATTTTGTTCCTCCTCTGTTGGACGCAGTTCTCATTGATTACCAGAGAAATGTCCCAGCTGCTAGAGAGCCAGAAGTGCTTAGTACTATGGCTATTATTGTCAACAAGTTAGGAGGACATATAACAGCTGAAATACCTCAAATATTTGATGCTGTTTTTGAGTGCACATTGAATATGATAAATAAGGTATGCAATTTGCATTTCAGTTACATAATGGCAAGTTCTGCAGTTACCTATATAACTTTTAAAAGTGTAAATGATGGCTGTCTATGAGCATAGCATAAATTTTAGGCTCTGATGTTAAAACATTTGAACTTCTAGATAAGTACTTGTTTTAAATTTGCCAAAGTTTTTATTAAAATAACAGCTAGCATTTATTTAAAACTTGAAACATTTTAGTCCCTGGGTTTTTAGTTAAAGTTCAGTAAAGTGTAATATATGTTTATAAAGAATGGGAAAATGTATTAACCAAAAAGAAAAACATGTAAATATATGAGTACACGTTTACACAGTAGACTTCTCTAATCTGTGTTATTGATCTCAAAGTCACTTTAAGTGAGTGAGTAAGTGAAGTCGCTCAGTCGTGTCCAACTCTTTGGGACCCCGTGGACTGCACCCTACCAGGCTTCTCTGTCCGTGGGATTCTCCAGGCAAGAATACTGGAGTGGGTTGCCATTTCCTTCTCCAGGGGATCTTCCCGACCCAGGGATCGAACCCGGGTCTCCTGCATTGGAGGCAGATGCTTTAACCTCTGAGCCACCAGGGAAGCTCAAGTCCCTTTAAAGTGGTAGCAAATCTCTAGCAAGTCTCAGTGCTAATAGAAAATGTGATGGTCTTTGTGGGTTTTGTTGAATTCTCTTTATAATAAGATGACCTTGTATTCCTTCTATTGACAATTCATTTGTGTAATAGTATTTTTGTTCTCCCTTACCAGGTGAATTGTATTATCTGTGAGTTTGACTTCCAGCAGGCCATAAATCTTATGGGGTCCACTAACAACTCCAAATATCTATAATGAATTAGAGCTTGCTTTCCCTCTTCCACTAAATACAATTTAAGGCATTGAAACTTCTATTTTGTTCCCACCATTTATTTTTAGGACTTTGAAGAATATCCTGAACACAGAACGAACTTTTTCTTACTACTTCAGGCTGTCAATTCTCATTGTTTCCCAGCGTTCCTGGCTATTCCACCTGCACAGTTTAAACTTGTTTTGGATTCTATTATTTGGGCTTTTAAACATACCATGAGGAATGTAGCAGATACAGGTAAATACATAAAAATGATGTTCTTTATTCATTTGCCTACCAACCCACAATCCACATACAGACACTTACAAATAGACACCCATCTATCCGCGTATTTATAGTTGCAGACAAGAGGTATCACTTCACTTGTCACGGGTTTTTTTGAGTACATCAGTAATGGATGTGGGAGAGAAGCAACTAAACCTTAAGAAATAATGGAAAGGTGGTAATGGTTAATTAGTCTGTAAGTAAGCAATCATTGATTCTAATTTAACTCCATTACTGAGTCAAGATAATTTAGGCAAATAATTGTCTTAGCTTAAAAAAAAAAAAAAGAGGGACTTTGAGTTTATAGCTGAAGTACTATTGTGAATGTTTTCAGTATGGAATAAGTTGGTTGGCTTTATATGTCTTTTAGGCTTACAGATACTTTTTACACTCTTACAAAATGTTGCACAAGAAGAAGCTGCAGCTCAGAGTTTTTATCAGACTTATTTTTGTGATATTCTTCAGCATATCTTTTCTGTTGTGACAGACACCTCGCATACTGCTGGTAAGAATTTAAAGCTGTAAAAATTCTATGTTCCTTCTGATTGTTACTACATCTTAGAGTTTAATGATGTCCTCCTTATCAACAGGTTTAACAATGCATGCATCTATCCTTGCATATATGTTTAATTTGGTTGAAGAAGGAAAAATAAGTACACCATTAAATCCTGGAAATCCAGTTAACAACCAAATGTTTATTCAGGAATATGTGGCTAATCTTCTTAAGTCTGCATTCCCTCATCTACAAGAGTAAATATCCCTTTTTATAAACTTAAATTTTTTGAGTTTTTTTTTTTTTTTTAAGCGATTAATCATTGTGTTTTAACTTGCAGTGCTCAAGTAAAGCTCTTTGTGACAGGACTTTTCAGCTTAAATCAGGATATTCCTGCATTCAAGGAACATCTTCGGGATTTCCTGGTACAGATAAAGGTACATATTTTATTTGCAGTTGCAGAAATATTGAGAGTAAATACTGATTGCATTCTTGGATCCAGAAATGACCACTTTTTGTAATGAGCAAACTGAGTGTGCTTTTAAAATATGTACAGTCTTACTCTTTTGAGATAGATTACAGAAAGAGAAACTTTAAATCACGGCCAGAAGAGGAGATAGGTTTAAAATGTTTGGGGTAACTAATGTCTGTTGCAACATTGTGATTGAATCCCATAGATATTTTTAAAGGAGTGGGGGGAATGAAATACAGTGATAGTTCCTTTTGGGATTTTCCCCAGGTGATTAGCAGATTCTGGCCTGTTATTTACTGCTGTTACAGTGCTTCATTGACTTAGGGGAAGAGGAATTTTTGTTGTATCATCGTGTTTTAAAGAAATCAAAAAGAGCTGATAAATTCTTGTCCATATCTATCAAATAAGAATTGATCACATAACATGCAGGTTTTTTTCCCCCTCCAAAATACAAATTTCTATTTTTTTTTATTAAGTGTAAAGAAAAGCTAATTCATACAGTTACAAAGGATGAAAATTGATAACATAGCTATGAGGACAGTGATAATATACTTAAACTTGATCATTAGTCTTATTACTCCTGAAGTATGTTTTATATGTGGCATTATACTATCCCTCTTTTGTATCTTTCCCTCCCAACTAACACATTTAGTCTTTAATTCAACTGTGTAGAATTATATATATAAGCCCAACAATTGATGGGTAAATTACATTGCTAAGTATGTTGACAGTTAACTATCTTTTCACAGGAGTTTGCAGGTGAAGATACATCAGATCTCTTTTTGGAAGAACGAGAAACAGCCCTTCGACAGGCTCAGGAAGAAAAACACAAACTTCAGATGTCTGTCCCAGGCATCCTTAATCCACATGAAATTCCAGAAGAAATGTGTGATTAAAATCAGAAGTCATGCTGGTTTTTTTTTTTTTTTTTTTTTTTTTTTTTTCTTTTCCTCTGCAACTCTTGTTAGCAGATGAAAACAGCATCTGGATATTTGTCGACCAAAATGATGCCAATTTGTAAATTAAAATGTCACCTAGTGGCCCTTTTTCTTATGTGTTTTTTGTATAAGAAATTTTCTGTGAAATATCCTTCCGTTGTTTAAGCTTTTGTTTTGGTCATCTTTATTTAGTTTGCATGAAGTTGAAAATTACGGCATTTTTAAAAATTTTAACTTCATCCCCATTTTGTGGCTGGGATGGGGGGAGGAGGCAAATACAATTTGAACATATACTTGTAAATTCTGATGCAAAAGTATACAATTTTTCCTGTAAAGAATACCAATTTTTAATTAGGGAGCATTTTCTTTCTAGCCTGTATTTCAGTCTAGAAGAAAAGATAATGAGTAAAACAGATTGCGTTGTTAAAAGGATTATAGTGCTGCATTGTCTGAAGTTAGCACCTCTTGGACTGAATTGTTTGTCTAGACTACATGTATTACAAGTCTGTATGGCAAGTTTGCAGCAAGATCATGTGCATATCATCCCATTGTAAACGACTTCAAAAAATATGGGAACACAGTTAGTTATTTTTACACAGTTCTTTTTGTTTTTGTGTGTGTGTGCTGTCGCTTGTCGACAACAGCTTTTTGTTTTCCTCAATGAGGAGTGTTGCTCATTTGTGAGCCTTCATTAACTCAAAGTGAAATGGTTAAAAATATTTATCCTGTTAGAATAGGCTGCATCTTTTTAACAACTCATTAAAAACAAACAAAACAAAACTCTGGCTTTTGAGATGACTTATACTAATTTACATTGTTTACCAAGCTGTAGTGCTTTAAGAACACTACTTAAAAAGCAAAATAAACTTGGTTTACATTTATTTTCCCTTTATTGGCTCAAACTTATTCCTGTATTAATGAAAGTGGTTATTTATGTTTAGGTATTAGGTAACATTTTAAAATGAATTTTGATAACTGTTGACTTCCAAGTATTATTTCTAAGGTTATTGAGTAAAGGCAGCATTTGTATAAAATGAACATGTTCCTGAGATATCTTCTGTTCCCAAGAAACAAATCCCTCCTGTGACAGCTTGGCACACATTTTACCTTTACTTGCAGTTAAAAAGCATCTTTCCTCTGGTTAGGAGCTGGGGGTAACAAAGCTGTAGATTCCCTACAAAATATGAAAAGGGAATAGAAAAAGGAAACCAGCTTGGATGAGCCTGTTTCCAGATGATTAAATTAGCCTTCTATATACTTAAACTAAAACCTAAGCATTTGAAGTGCCTCATGTTTGTGGAGAATCAGCAATTTCGTATAATTGCTATTCTCCTAACTTTTTATATAGGTCTTTGGCAAAGATTGGCATTATTTCATTAGAATGTAATCATGCATAAAAGGCTTTTTAAAACAACAAATAGATGTTTTAAATATACAGAGAGGAATATTGAAGTACTTTAATACTTTAGCTTTGTTAAAAGCTTTGATTTTCTTACTGGTGTTTGCCTATAAATAAGTTTTCTTAGAACAGTAAAAAGTTCAGTTTCAAATCATATGCTGTATTTGAAATCAGCTTTCCATCAGTGGTCATGTATAATTTTCTTATCCTACAGCCCCATTGCCTACCTTGATATGTTTTGAATGTTAAAGAAACCAAGCTTTGGCCAAAATGAGAACATGCTAATAGAAAGTTAAACTTATTGTGGGCATTTCTTGCTTGAATAAAAGTTAATCATATCAGGCCAGCCTCAACGTGTTTTACAAGAAAGCATACTGATAAACTGGCCATTTGAAATGTTTGGCTCAGTGTTGTTTAACTCTTGCAAAAAGGCAGCGTCTCAGTTATAAATTGTGAGAGAGAACTGGAATTGTCTTATAAGTATGTCTGTATCTTGGTTTAGACACCCATTAGAATCATAGACAAGTCATTCGAACTGAAAATGGTCTCACAAAAGCTACTTCCTGAGTTAGGAAGATATCAACAGTAGGATGCTGTTCTAACATTTTATCATCTCTGAAGATCTGTGGCACTTTAAAAACTGGTGGCTAGGCAGTACTGTTGATAAATTTCCGTGCTTGTCCATGTGTTAACTCAATTGTATGCATTTATTGCTATTTAAAATTGTCTTACAAAAAAGTATTAAAGTGTCTTAGATTGGTCAGCAACAAAATATTCTATGCCAAAAGGCATACGAAGGCAGCAGGATATAAACTTGATAAGGGGTAGTAAATAATCATTGGAAGAATAATTACACTTCATATTTACTTACATTAGTGGCAACCAAGTTTTTCTCGGGACCTAAGCAGGGAGGCTGTCAATAAGATTTAATGTAAAGAATTGTTCATCAAATGCCTAGCAGTGCAATTTTAATAAGAAGTTGATACTGAAGTTTCAAAAAGGCTTCTGTAACCAATTTTTATTTTTAGTAAGGACTATTGTCATAGTTGAAAGTGTTTTCTTGTTCTTGATGGTGCATAAGAATACATCTTGCAATTAATACCTTAGAGTTGGAAAAAAAGCAGAAAGTAATGAAAGTGAATTCAAACTTCACTGGCTATCAACCCCCCATTGAGTCAGGTCTATGATAGGATCTAGGATGCAGATTTTATGCCAACAGACATGCAAGGATAGACTTGGTAAAAATGCAGTATTAGAATACTGTGAGATTAATAGGTCTGATGTGGTGGTGTATGTATTGGATGTTCCTCCTGGAAGGTTTCCAACAGAATTCCATTCTGTAATGTGTGAAGACTCATGCCTATAGAAAAGTTAAGAAGTTTTTGATGTTCTGATTAGAAGAAAAGAACAAAATGTCTGCATTATAAACAGTTACATAAAAATATAAATAGTACTTTCGGTATTTAAAGTACTTTAGTAAAATGAACAGTAATTGAATAGAGTTGTAAAATTTCTTACCACTTTTTGTGCTTTTCATCTCTGACACACACTTGGTAAAAGTTAACCATAATTCCATAATATATCTAGTCCATGTTTAGGTTTCTCCAGCAGTTCCTAAGAATGTTTTTCATAGTTTGTGTTTTTCCCAAATGAGTACCCAATTTAGGTTCATGCGTTTTGCATTTGTATTTTTTAATTTCAGTGATAATTGTTCTCTTGAAAAATATTTGGTTACTATGCAGATCTGTTTTTTAAAGTATCTTCTCTTTTTTCATGTTTAAGCATAGTTTATATTCTGTATTGTCTGCTGTCCCAACTAACAAATCCCTCCTGCGTACCTCTATCAGATAACTTTGCTTTCAGAATACACTTACTTTTATTTTCTATTTTATTCTAGAGTCCACAGGGAATAAGCCCCTATTAGCTTGCAAAACAGTTACATATTTAATATTTTTATAAATCAGCATTTTAAGGTGTTTTTGCTTGTGTTACAAGAAATATAATAGTTACTTGTAGTTTATTTTGCAGTGCTCATATCAGTGATGTCTAGAGAACCAATACAGATCTTTGGAAAGCGGAGCTTTATGACAGAAGGTTTAGGCAATTTAGAAATTTTTTTCTATCCCCAGCACCTGGATTATACCCCAAGGTCAAATATGGTTGTATAAATTTCAGGTTTTATACTTGGATCCTGGGTAGCATGGAAAATAAAAAACTTCCCCTTTTACGATCCAGAAAAAGTTGCAGAACGCTTTGGAATATTCCAATTTCCATAACCCTGCCCAATAAGAAGCTGAGAAATACCATACTAAAGCTGTATGCATTGCTGCTGTGAATAAAACTGGTGTTCTACTAATGAGAAAGGGGGAGAGTGAATTAAGTCTTATATAAAAGTTGAGTGAAAAGGACAAAAAGCAGTTGACTCCATGAGAAAATAAGTCTCCTCTAAGCTTTGAGGTATTGAAAATACCAAAGAAATTGCTCCTCTTACAGTGGTGACGGTTTTTGCAATTCACTGTACACAATTGAAAAATCTGTACAGGGTGTCAAACAAAACCATTCACTCCTTGTCTTCGTTACTAATGGCCTTGTGTTGATTTTCAAGGTAACTGCTGAAGCTAGTATCCTGACATACCAAGATGAAGACTTGAAAACCTAAAGGAATGGAGGCATTACAGAAGCTGAGGGAGTTAGGCCATGCCTAGGAGTTGGGAAGGTTTATATGGGAAAACTATTATTTACTTTGTGAAAAAGGCTTAAAGCCATAGATCTTGCAAGCTGGGATACACTTTTTTTTTTTGTACTCCAGCAGGATTATCCATAAGAGATCCATTATGGGTGGACTGAATGTTAATTTTCTGTACTTGCTACCCTAAACTGAAGTTCTGACCCAGAACATCTTTTTTCTACAACTGTGACAGGAAACTAGGCCTTCTTCCTTGATCTCAAAAGTTGTGAGATCAGATATTACCAGACTTACTCTGCATGTCTGCATCAGGTAAGAACCAACCATTCCTAAAGTATTTTTGGCCTTTTTGTGATTTATCCAGCTCTTAGACACAGAAAGTAGTGGTGTGTTTTCCATCTTGTTCTTCAGACTATTGGCCCAGAAATAGTATTGAGTCCACCTCAAGTCTGAATCTTAATCAAAGACATTTGAAAAGGTGGGACCAAGTCCTGAGCTTTGGTGTTGACAAGCCTGCCTGCCCTTTAGGTTACATTAAGCATTACAACTGGTGTGTTTGCTTATTTTAAAGACTAAGCAGAAATGGTTCGTCTGTCTATAGAAGAAAAATTTCTGCTTCTGAAGGTGTTTACAACTAGATCACAAGTGAGCTGTTAAAAGGCTACAATGTTAAAAATAGACCATGTAACAACTACTTAGATTTATCTGCCTAGCCACATAGAAAAATCATCCTGATTTTAGTAAGCTAGATTGCTCCCCCAGGATGTTCCTCTTTATTCTGTGAGGTGATGTGCAATAAATTCCACTTGCGTAAGTGTTTACACATATAGAGCCTTAGCTGACTACGCATTGCTTTTACACTGGGCTGGGTAGGCTCTGCTTGTCTCTTAATTTAAAATCTCGTGCTTTCTGACCATCAAGATAAAGGACTCCTTAGAAACAGTTCTTTAAAAAAAAATGTTAATTTTTCACCTTTTATTCAAACTCTCCAAAACTTGTATTAATTTAAAACATTTTGTTTATACAACTACATGTAGTTACATAGCTAAGGTAGGAAATGGTGTTCATAAATTGTACCTGTTAATACTCACCTATCAAGTTGTCAATCTCCTTAGTTCTAGGGTGACCCCTGAAGTCATGTTATTTTGTCATTTTGTCTCCATGAGGCAGCTGTGTGAAAGAACTTCCAGAGTTTTTCTGAATTCACTCATCACATCACAAAATAAATAGATAATTAATGAGTTTCCTAGATTCAAAGAAACCATAATCATTGAGTAGCTACAGCGTTCCTTAGTAGATATAAAGTCACAACCTCAGGAAAGATTCACATTTTTTGGCAAATCTGAACTATAAGTTTCTCAGGCTGCCTGCCTCTGCAAATAAATTTTAGAATGTGCCTGCACTGTTGGTCATCTACTCCATCAAGATGATTCATTTCAGAACATCCATTATTCTAAAACTTGGAATAAATCTTGGAACAATATGCATTCAAACACTGCATAGTCTAGCTAGGTTCTGTGAAAGTGTATTGTTTTTCATGAAACTTCTAAAATAGAAGCTGAAAGCTCAAGTTTGGAAAATACTGTTTCTCACTGATTCTTAGAAAAAGGCTTTCTAAGAAAATTCCAATAACTATGCATTCAAATGTTAAGAAACCATGTATTCACAACTTTATTCTGATTTTTGAATTCGAAGAAGGGGAAGAGACAGAGGTGACAAGTGTGAAACACCTTACCAGTTTTACCAGCATGATAAAGTTATAGTCTCCCTCTTCCAAAACCTTTACTTTGCTCACAAGGAACTTACGAGCTATGCCTTCTGGAATTGTCCCTTGGAAATTTTCACACTGTGAGCCAATATGAATGAGAGGTATGACTTTCGTAAAGTGGGAGGTAGAATATTTGAAAGAGAGTTGAGTAAAACTAGCAAATGGCTGAAACCTTTTGGGGCAGATCACTTCATATGAAGTTCATATTGAGGATGCTGCTGCTGCTAAGTCGCTTCAGTCATGTCTGACTCTGTGCAGCCCCATAGATGGCATCCCACCAGGCTCCCCTGTCCTTGGGATTCTCCAGGCAAGAACACTGGAGTGGGTTGCCATTTCCTTCTCCAATGCATGGAAGTGAAAATTGAAAGTGAAATCGCTCAGGCGCTTCTGACTTAGTGACCCCAGGGACTGCAGCCTACCAGGCTTCTCTTGTCGGTGGGATTTTCCAGGCAAAAGTACTGGAGTGGGGTGCCATTGCCTTCAATGCATATTGAAGTTGATTCCTCTTAAAAGTACTTAAGAGTACCCATTGAGAAGCATTTGTGCACCTAAAAGAAGTAAGCAAGCCATTGTGAAGACCTGATCTTCAATATGCAGTATGGGTCAGGTTATACCTGTTCTTACCAAGTTTTGCACTTAGAGAATAATTAAACATGAAGTTCATGAAGTTTAGACTTCAGAGCGCCTGTCTCACAGGAGTCCTTTCCAAAGACCTTTGGGGATCTTAGCTGTTTATCAGTAACTTCAGTAGTTAAGCCATAGCAACCAGAAAATACAATACATTTGAGGTAAATTTAGAGAACAAAAAGCTTAATTGATTAATTTTTTTTACGATTTAGAGATTATTTATTTTGACTGTAATTGGTCTTTGTTGGCTTTGTGAGGGCTTTCTCTTCTAGGTCCTCCTGCGCCAGCACAGCGCCCCTGACCTTGAATGGCGGGGGAGGGGCAGTGGAGGCGGGGAGCTCCTTTCGGTTGCTCCAAATTCAGAGTTAAATTGAAGAAAGTAGGGAAAACCGCTAGACCATTCAGGTATGACCTAAATCAAATCCCTTATGATTATACAGTGGAAGTGAGAAAGATTTAAGGGACTAGATCTGATAGAGTGCCTGATGAACTGTGGACTGAGGTTTGTGACATTGTACAGGAGACAGGGATCAAGACCATCCCCATGGAAAAGAAATGCAAAAAAGCAAAATGGCTGGCTGGGGAGGCCTTACAAATAGCTGTGAAAAGAAGAGAAGCTAAAAGCAAAGGGGAAAAGGAAAGATATAAGCATCTGAATGCAGAGTTCCAAAGAATAGCAAGGAGAGAGAAAGCCTTCCTCAGTGATGAATGCAAAGAAATAGAGGAACAGAATGGGAAAAACTAGAGATCTTTTCAAGAAAATTAAGATACCAAGGGAACATTTCATGCAAAGATGGGTACAATAAAGGACAGAAATGGTATGGACCTAACAGAGGCAGAAGATATTAAGAAGAGGTGGCAAGAAGACACAGAAGAACTGTACAAAAAAGATCTTAACAACCAAGATAATCACGATGGTATGATCACCTACCTAGAGCCAGACATCCTGGAATGTGAAGTCAAGTGGGCCTTTGAGTTAATAACAAGTTATTAAAAGAAGACACAGAAGAACTGTACAAAAAAGATCTTAACAACCAAGATATTCACGATGGTATGATCACCTACCTAGAGCCAGACATCCTGGAATGTGAAGTCAAGTGGGCCTTTGAGTTAATAACAAGTTATTACAGTATTACTGACCATATTCCTTATGCCTGTATATTACATCTTTGTGGCTTATTTATTTTGTAACTGGAGGATTGTACCTCAATCCCTTCACCTGTTTCATTCCAAGTCTGTTCCTGTTTTATGTTTATTTTGCTTTTCGTTTTATTGATTTTTGTCTGTGCTGGGTCTTCATGGCTGCTTGTGGGCTTTCTCCAGTTGCAGCGCGTGAGGGTTGCTTTTCATTGCAGCACACAGGTTTCTTTTTGTGGTGGCTTCACTTGTTGCAGAGCACAGGCTCTAGAGTTGTGGCATATGGGCTCAGTTGCCCCACAGCATGTAGAATCTTTCTGGACCCGGGATTGAACAAATGTCCCTTGCATTGCAAGGTGGATTCTTAATGACTACATGACCAGGGAAGTCCCTGTTTTGCTTTTTAGATTCCACATTTGTAATCATTTTAGTTATTGGCCCATCTGGAATTTTAGTATAAGATGCTATTATTCCACTGCATATATTTCATATTTTCCTATTCATATTTTTATAGATAGATGTAATCCTAGTATATATGTATTCCTCAGCCTGGAGAATTGTAATCAGTTTGGAGGAAAATGTAATGAAAGTTAGTAACCCTCCTTCTAGGCAAATGCTTATGTCCCCTAAATTTTGTATATAATTTCAGGTCTCTAATTTGATGTAGTTTGTACATAAATAATACCTTACATACACTGGGCTTTTTCACCTAGTGAGGTGACATATCTTGCCTATTGTCCCATATCAGTATTAAAGAGCTTCCTCTTCATTTTTTAGGGCTGTGTTAGATTCCATTAGAAGAATATACCATCAATAACTTTACCATATAGTCTATAAAATGGGAATAACACCCACCCATAAAGGACCTACACGTAATACTTAACCCATAACGTTATACCTACCCATCTGTAAGATGGGAATAATACCTACCTCATTAGGTTATGAGGATTAAATGAGTTTATACATATAAAGAATTTAGAACAATGTTCAGTCGAGAAATAAGTGCTAATTTCTTGCTACTACTCTAAAGAAGCTTATACATGTGTGACTATATACAAATGATAAATTTCCAGAAGAAATAGTTGTATCAATGGGTTTGTGTGTGTGTGACTAATGGATATAGATATGGGCTGAAGTATGGCTTTACTTGCTGCAATGTGAAAAATTACATAAATTCTATAAGTATTATTTCAAGCTAATTATTCTAAGATACAATGATGATCACTGATAAATGGGTCTCCTGTGATAGTGACATTTGAGAAACATTTGCAGCATTTCTGGCAGTTCAGTTCATTTCATAGCAGGAAGCCTGCTGTTTAGAAGGGTCTATTTATCCTTATCATTTATTGTGTATAATAGTTGCTGCTACTCCTAAATAAAGTTTTTACTCTGGTTTTATTTTTCTTGTAATTTTTCATATGTATACACTGGATACCTTATAACAAAATATTAAAAACAAACACCCAGGATATTAAGACAGCAAAGTTGGAAAAGTTTCATAACTCCTTTAAAATATAAACTTGAATCTGCTGGAGAAGAAAAGGGAGATAGTACTAATGATGAACTGAAGCCTGAATTTGGGACACCGTACAAAATAAGAACAGTCCAGAGTGTCTTTTGATACTGTGGAAGAATTGGTACAAAAATAAAGCAATTAGCTGTATTTCTAGAAAGATAAATGACTATTATTTTAACAATCTACAGTTACTATATATTGCTTATTGCAGTTTACCAAATGTAGATACAATTTAAAATATTTTAAAAGTGCTAATAACCGCATATTCCATCTAAATGGCAATTGTTACAGGTTATGAGTTTTAAAACTTGCAGTTATCAGTAGGGTTCTTCTTTAAAATTAAAAATCATTTATTATTCAGCAATAAAAGAAAAAAATACTAGTTATGTATGCAACAAAAGGGTACATCTCAAAAGCATTATGTAGGTGAAAGAAAGAAGCCCAGACACAAAGGAGTAAATACCTCCAACTGCATTTTTATAAAATTCATGAGAAAACAAAATTAATGTAAAATAATAGTGATTACATGGGTACTATACAACTTTCAAAACTCATCAAAATGATTTAATATGTGTATTTTTATATTAATTAAACATTAATTGAAAATACAATAACAGTTAAGATATAGCATGTTTCTGTGCATGCATTCTGTATGTACAATAAACGATTAGAAACCATAACTTTCGAGTTTTAAAAATCAAGAAAAATTGCGTGTATTTACATTTATGTTAATCAGTTCAGTCGCTCAGTCGCGTCCGACTCTTTGCGACCCCATGAATGGCAGCACGCCAGGCCTCCCTGTCCATCACCAACCCCTGGAGTTCACTCAGACTCACGTCCATTGAGTCAGTGATGCCGTCCAGCCATCTCATCCTCGGTCGTCCCCTTCTGCTCCTGCCCCCAATCCCTCCCAGCATCAGAGTCTTTTCCAATGAGTCAACTCTTCGCATGAGGTGGCCAAAGTACTGGAGTTTCAGCTTTAGCATCATTCCTTCCAAAGAAATCCCAGGGTTGATCTCCTTCACTAGGATGGTCATAACTTTCCTTCCAAGGAGTAAGCACTGTCTCTTATACACATCTAATAAGTTCAATAAGAAATCTTACATGAAATTCAAATTGGATTTAGTATAGACTGGTTAGAAAGAAAGTCTGGACTTCAAAAGCTTAGAAAATTTTCTGGATATTTTAAACTAACACTAATTTACTGTATGCAACTATCTCTGGATGATGTGATTTAAAAATGTAAATCACTGTAGATAGTTTGATTTTTCTATATCACATCAAAAGATCAAAGAATTATATGGCTGAAAGGTAGGGAATTGAAATAGTCAAAAATAATAATTGAATAGTCAAAAAAATTTAAAAATTGGAAGAATATTTAGACTTCCACAGGAAACCTGTAGTACAAGAGCTGAAAAAGCAGTTTAGAAGTTGAATCAAGCCTCATATATTTAGTTTAGAAATTTAGAAAATTTAGAAATTGTGGGGAATTCCCTGGTTGTCCAGTGGTTAGGACTCTGTGCTTTCAATTCCTGATAGGGGAAATGAAATCCCACAAACTGCACAGTGCCACCAAGAAAGAAAGAAATGAAATTATGAAATTGGAAGACTTGGAAATAAAATTTTTTTAAAGATTTTAATAAAATATATCTGCCCATGAGATTTTCCAGGCAATAGTACTGGAGTGGATTGCCATTTCCTTCTCCAAGGGATCTTCCCGACCCAGGGATCGAACCCAGGTCTCCCTCATTGTAGACAGAGGCTTAATCATCTGAGCCACCAGTTGTATCAAATAAAAACTAACACCAAAAATTTCTTACAATCAATCAAAGACTTGGTAATTATAAGGGCAATTTCATAATTGTATCCTAATGATATTATCTATAATTATTATGTATTTTTAGTTTATTTAGGGAATGAAAAGCCATATATTTTAATTTATTAATTTTTGAATATCATTCCTGGCTTGCAGAAATACTGTATTTTTTTTTTCCTTCACAAGCATTTATGAGAATTACTGTTTCTCTTTTCTTTGAAAAGGTGTTTTGTTGCCTGGAATGTTTTGAGACTTTACAAGGACAGAAGGTAAGTGCAGATTACCTTCCTTTCATTTAGTTTTTTTCCATCTGACTCAGCTACAAAGATAAAATTTTTTTAAATAGTGCAATTTCACCTTTCATAAGATTCTTTGCTATTATTTCAGTCTGATAGGGATCTTTCAGACTGATCTTTAGCCTGCTAGGGTTACCCTAGTGGCTCAGAGGGTAAGAGTCTGCCTGCAATGAGGGAGACCCAGGTTTGATCCCTGGGTCGGGAAGATCCCCTGGAGAAGGAAATGGCAACCCTCTCCAGTATTCTTACATGGAGAATCCCCATGGACAGAGGAGCCTGGTGGGCTACAGTCCATGGGGTTGTAAAGAGTCGGACATGACTGAGCAACTTCACTCAAGGATCTTTCTAATCTGTTGACTAATAGTGGGCACACATTAAAAAGCAATTTCACAGTGTCCCATTACCTTCTAAACTTATCTAACAGAAAGCAAGTTGCTGTCATTCTCTATAACCCAAAAGTGGGTTGGTGGTCTTATGGCTGTAGCCAGGCCACCATGGCAGCATTGTGAGCCCCTGGTACTTCTGAGGAGGTGAAATTCAGGAAAATGTTTAGTGAGTAAATGTTTTTTAATTCTACAAATGCTGAGTCTGATTTTTGTGTACTGGGTCTTGTTAGTTGCTAAAGTTGTAATGATGAGTAAAATACCTAGGGTCCTATCTGCCATCGAAGATACAAAAAAAAAAAAAGTGCTCAGTGTTATGAAAGGAGTGTGTACAAGTTGTGATAAGGTATGAAAGCGGGGACCTAATCCAGAATTGACTGGGGGTGATGGGGAAGGCAAGGGACACTGTTTTGAGTAGCCTTCGAGAACCAAGGAGTCAGCTTTGTGGAGAAGGCAGAAAGGGCAAAAGAGGCAGAGGCCCCAAAGCACAGAGTGGTGTGATGTGTCTACAGTACACAGAAGGGACTGCATAGAGGCAGAGAGTGGCTCTTCTCTCCCTTATTGGCTATCCTATATAACAAGTGTGGAAGTTGTCGGGGATCTAATGTGATTATAATCATTAGTGATCTAATCATAAGCTGCTATAACATTTAATCCTGTCCAAGAACCTTGTCAGATGCCATCATCCCTGTTTTACAGATGAAAGGAATCTAAACAGGTCAGGTTTTCACTTGCCCATGGTGACAGAATGAAGGAATGGTAGAGCAGTTAGGATGCAAATCCTGGCCTTCTGGCTCCATGTGTTCTGTCCACCACTGTTAGGAACGCACAGTGGAGTCCAGTGGAGGAAGACAGGGATGTGTAAGCATCAAACAGGATTACAAATAAGGTGTGAAAATGATGCTTTGATGTTAGAGAATTCTGTCTGAAAGTAATAGCATTAGGTCTTTTAAGAATGCTCTGTTGCTCAATCTCAGTAGTAATCTTGAAAGTACAATTTAAAACAATGAGACAGCATTTCACACAAAGATTAAAGGTCTTAAAAGACCAAGTTTGGTGAGGATGTGAAAAAACAGGAAATCTCATGCTTGTTGCTGTGAGTATAATTAGCATATTCGCAGTGGAGAGCAATTTAGCAATATCTAGAAAAGTTGAAGAGGGTATATATTTCTGAGATTCTTTTGCACACATATCCAAGGAGTTGTACGAGAATGTTTATTGCACTATTATTTCTAACACCAAAAACTGGAAACAAACTAGGTGTCCAATAGGAGAATGGACAAATTGTAATATAGTCATATACTGGGATACCATGCATAGTTAACAATGAATGGACTAAATTTCAAAAAAACTTGAGTGAAAAATCTCAATTTGCAAAATAATATACCATCTACGTGGGCTTCCTAGATGGCACTTGTGTTAAGAACCCACCTGCCAAAGCAGAAGAAATAAAAGATCCCCGGGTCAGGAAGATCCCCTGGAGGAGGGCATGGCAACCCACTCCAGTTTTCTTGCGTGGAAAATCCCATGGACAGAGGAGCCTGGCAGGCTACAGTCCATAGGGGCACACAGAGTCAAACACGACTGAAGTGACTTAGCACACACGCATACCATCTACTTAAAGTTTGAAAAATACGCCAAGTTGTTGTATTATATTTTTTAATTCTTATAATAATGACATGTGTAGTTCTGGGAAAATACCAAATTTAGATAAGAGATTATGATTACTTGGGAGAATAAGGTTGTAAAAAGGTTGTTCAGTATAGGGAGTTTGATGTTTTGTTTCATCAAAAAAATAAAGCAAATATGGATAAAGGATTTAAAAGAGCAGAATAGTTAATAAATGGGTATTGTGTTAACTATTGCAATATTTTACAGAAATTTTTGAAAAACAAGGAAACTGACAGTTTAATTTCTGCAAAATCAGAGTTTTTTTTTTTAACAAACTGACTTTTAAAATTTTTATTTATTTATTTATGTTTTTTTACTTGGCTATGCCAGGTCTTAGTTGCAGCATGCAGGATATTGGTTGTGGCATTCCAGACCTTTAGTTGTGGCATACAGGTCCTAGTTCCCTGACTGGGGATCAAACTTGAGCCCTGTGCTACAATGGGGGTGCAGACTCACTGGACTGCCAGGGAAGTCCCAAGAGTGTTGCTTTGTTGGTGTTTTCAAAATTAGTTTGTAAAAAAAAATACTGTAATGCATTAGAAGCTTGATAAATCAATTTAGTATTTTTTAAATGACTGATTTTTTAATAACTTTAAGATGTGTATGTACATGTATATGAATAAGACTTTGAAAACATGAGAGTGCTTTTATCTCCTTGACATCCTATTTTCATTTCGTTTGGGTTTCCAAAAGTGGAATTGCTGGATCATAGGTAGATCTATTTTTAATTCTTTAAGGAAGTCCATACTGTTTTCCATAATGGCTGAACCCTTTTACATTCTCACCAGCAGTATACAAAGTTTCCCTTTTCTCCACATCCTCACCAACACTTGTTGCCTCTTCTCTCTCTTTTTTTTAAACACCCAATTCATTTCTGGGAGTTTACTTTTTAATAAATACTTTTATTTATTTATGGCTGTGCTGGTTCTTCCTTGCTACATGGGCCTTTTTTTCCTCTAGTTGTGGAGACCAGAAACTACTGTCTGGTGCAGTGTGTGGGTTTCTCACTTCAGTGGCTTCTCTTGCTGCTGACCACGTGCTCTAGAGCACAGGCTCAGTAGTTGTGGCAAATGGGCTTAGTTGCTCTATTACGGCATGTGGGATCTGAGGACCAGGGATTGCACCCAAGTCTTCTATATTGGTGGGCTGGTTCTTTACCAGTAAGCCAGCAGGGGAGCCCTCTTGTCTTCTTGACAATAGCCATTCTAAGAAATCTGAAATGCTATCTCATTGCAGTTTTGATTTGCATTTCTCTGGTGATTTGGGATGTTGAGCATCTCTTCATTTATCTGCTGACTGTTTGGGTGCCTTCTTTGGAAAAAAATATGTTTAGTTCTTCTTCCCATTTTTTGATCAAATGTTTAGTTTTTGTTATCTAGTTGATGAGTTCTTTATATGTTTTGGGTACTAATCCCTTATCCAGTATATGGTTTGTAAATATTTTCTCCCATTCTGTAGGTTGCCTTTTTGTTTTGTTGATTGTTTCTCTTGCAGTGCAAAAGTTTTAAATTTGATGAAGCCAGCCTCACTTGCTGATTTGTTGTTCTTGTACTTTTGATGTCATTTAAATGACTAATTTTTAAAATAAAATAGAAATATAGGCTACATTGTATATAGTAAGGGTAAATATTTTCTCATGAAACATGTTGCAGTTATATATAGATTATACATATAGATGGTCGCCAACTTACAATGGCTACATTTATGATTTTTCAAATTTATGACGGTGCAAAAATGATATGTATTCAGTAGCAACCAGACTTTGAATTTTGAATCTTCATCTTTTCTTGGGCTAGTGATTTATGCTACAGTTTTCCTTCATGGTTCCAGGCGGTAGCAGGCGGCCCCAGCTTCCAGTAAGCCACATGACCATGAGGTAAACAATCAATTTACAATCATCCTGTACCGACACAATCATTCTGTTTTACACATTGAGCACAGCATTCAGTAAACTACATGAGCTATTCAATATTTTATTATGAAATAGACTTGTGTTAGATGATTTTGCCCAGTTCAGTTCAGTCACTCAGTCGTGTCTGACTCTTTGCAACCCCATGAATCACAGCATGCTAGGCCTCCCTGTCCATCACCAACTCCCAGAGTTCACTCAAACTCATGTCCATCGTGTCAGTGATGCCATCCAGCCATCTCATCCTCTGTCATCCTCTTCTCCTCCTGCCCCCAGTCCCTCCCAGCATCAGAGTCTTTTCCAATGAGTCAACTCTTCGCATGAGGTGGCCAAAGTACTGGAGTTTCAGCTTTAGCATCATTCCTTCC
>SJYT01082347.1:340976-360780 GCA_006410635.1 Cephalophus harveyi
GTTGGATCTCCTTGCAGTCCAAGGGACTCTCAAGAGTCTTCTCCAACACCACAGTTCAAAAGCATCAATTCTTCGGCGCTCAGCCTTCTTCACAGTCCAACTCTCACATCCATACATGACCACTGGAAAAACCACAGCCTTGACTAGACGGATCTTTGTTGGCAAAGTAATGTCTCTGCTTTTGAATATGCTACCTAGGATGGTCATAACTTTCCTTCCAAGGAGTAAGCATCTTTTAATTTCATGGCCGCAATCACCATCTGCAGTGATTTTGGAGCCCAAACAAATAAAGTCAGCCACTGTTTCCACTGTTTCCCCATCTATTTCCCATGAAGTGATAGGACCAGATGCCATGATCTTAATTTTCTGAATGTTGAGCTTTAAGCCAACTTTTTCACTCTCCTCTTTCACTTCCATCAAGAGGCTTTTTAGTTCCTCTTTGCTATAGACTAATGTAGGTATTCTGAGCACATGTAAGGTAGACTGGGCTTTGATGTTAACTACATTAGGTACAATAAATGCCTATTTGACTGACGATATTTTTGACTTACTGTGGGTTTACTGGGATTTAACCCCATCATACATAAGAGGAACGTCTGTATGTATGTGTGTGTGTGTGTTGTGTATGTGTGTAAGATGTGTGGGAGGTTAACCACATTTCCTAGTTTCTCTGGGAAATTCCTAGTTTATGCCTGTTAACCCAGGGTAATTTTCAACTGTACCCCTTTAAATCTAAAAACATTCTCATTTAGGAATATAAATTATATGATCATCCTGGTTCTAGGTCTTGTTATAAATTTACTATGACTTACAATTCTTTAAAAATTATGAAAAATCCTGGCCTGCATGATATCTGAAGGACCAGTCTTTCCACACCTATGGGATCATATCAGTATCCCACTGACCAAAATCAGAGGAAGTCTACATATCGAAATGCTACCCAGAAGGTGAAAAAAAATGCTATACAGTGAAATCTTCTATATAATCATGATGTATATTTATATACATTCATTATATATGTTTCCTAACATAATATGTGCCATTTATTGAGCACTTGTATATGCTTATTATCATGCTAAGTTTTTTACATGTACTATCATTTAATTTCTAACAACTCTTGTAAAAGATAGATTCTATTATCTCCATTTTATGATGAAACTGACACAAATTAAAAAAAAATTTATTGGAATAGAATTGCTTTACAATGTTGTGTTCATTTCTGCTGTACGACATCATGAATTGGCCATTTGTGTACATATATCCCCTCCCTCCTGACACAAATTGAATAACTTGCCTCAAATCATACAGATGGTAATATGGTAGAGTTGTATGGAATTCCTACAGTCTTCACCTGATTTTCATAATATTAACACAGAGAAGCTTAATAAAATATATTTGTTGTAAACTATTGTGTTGGAATATAGTAGAGGGGAATTCCTAATAAATACTTAGAAATGATCTTCCTTTGACATATTACAAGCACAAGACTGTAAAAATTTACCCCCAGAGTGCCCATTACCCTTACATGTTTGTTTATTGATTGGAATTGTTGAAAAAAGATCTGGTAAGATTTGACTAGTGGAAATGAGGCAGTAGTTAATGATCTCTGAAGGCCATATTGATTAGAGGTGATGAGAAACAAGGATTCCAGCTTGACCATCAATAAAGCTATGTTCTTTATTAGTATACTTTATGATTAATAAGAACTTCTATTATTTAAAAACTGTAATAATGATATCTTCATTGTGAAAATGTGCCAAATACAGATAAGCAAAATGTTATCTGTAATCCCTTCAATAAAAGTTAACTGTTCACCCATTTTTCCCCTAGTCTTTTCAAATAAAAAGGCTTTACTAGGCTTCCCTGGTAGCTCATCTGGTAAAGAATCTGCCTGCAATGCAGGAGACCCCAGTTCTATCCCTGGGTCAGGAAGTTCCCATGGAGAAGGGATAGGTTACCCACTCCAGTATTCTTGTGCTTTCCTGGTGGCTCAGCTGGTAAAGAATCTACCTGCAGTGCAGGAGACCTGGATTTGATCCCTGGGTTGGGAAGATCCCCTGGAGAAGGAAATGACTACCCACTCCATTATTCTATCCTGGAGAATTCCACGAACTATACAGTCCATATGGTCGCAAAGAGTTGGACACGACTAAGCAACTGTCACTTCTTTTTAAATAAAGTAGAACAATATAGTTCATACTGTTTGATATCTTTAAAAGAACTTATATGCCCATTTAAAAACTATTTTTTATTTTATTTTTGGCTGTGCACATGGCTTGCGGGAACTTAGTTCCCTGACCAGAGATCAAACCCATGTCCCCTGCAGTGTAAGTGCAGAGATCTAACTATGGGACCACCAGGGAATCCCCTAAAACTATTTTAGTGACTACATCATATTTCCCTGCATGGACACATTATAATTTCCCCGTTACTACTGGACTTTTAGATGGTTGCTGTTTTTTTTCCACTTGAACAAAACTTTGATGAGCATTCTTGTAGCCAAGTCTTAGTTTGCTAATTGTCCTTAGATAAATTATTAGATATGATTTTCTTAGGTCAAACCATATATAAGCATTAAATATTTTAGTATAGCTTCTCTCCAGAAAAGCTGACCAATTTTGTGTTCCAACCAATAATACAGTTTGTGATTTCTCTATATCTAGGCACAAGCTAGAAATTATTAAAAGTTTTCCTTTCATAATATTGAATGAGGTTGAATTTTTTAACTTTTAAAAATATGCTTCCATCTTATGCCAACCTGTTTTTGTTCCACTTGGTTTTTTATGTTTGTCATTTTCTTTCTATTTTATTTATGATACTTACATAAAAATTTTAAGATGTAGTCAAATCAGATTATAGATTATACTTTTCATGTCATGCCTAGAGTAAAAGGCCTCTAACAACCTATGATAATATAATATTCCCCTAAATTTTATTTTAGTCCCTTTATATTAATAGTCTAACTCTGCATTTTTGATAAATGAGGTGAGGTAGGGAATATTTTTCCCCCCAAATGACTAAACATTTGTCCGAATATCACTTCTGCCATCTTATAATAAAATCTTAGATATACGTTCTGTTTCTGGATTTTCTACTTTATAACTTTGCTTCACTATTCCTGTGTAAATACTGCTGTTTTATGCTTTATTTCTTATCTTGCTATCTATTATGCCCTGGTCAATACAGGCATATCTGTAGTGGGAAAATTTGCTTGTGACAGTTTTGGAAATTATTTATTTGCTGCATCTGGTCTTAGTTGCAACATGAAGTATCTTTAGTTGCGGCATATGAATTCTTAGTCACAGCATGTGGGATCTAGTTCCCTGACCAGGGACTGAACCTGGATCTCTTGCATTGGGAGTGTGGAGTCTTAGCCACTGGATCACCAGGGAAGTCCCTGCTTGTGATAATTTAAATATCATATGACTCAGGAAGTACCCTTGACAGAAACTCTGCCTTTATGTGGATCCTTACATGAATATTTTGTTATAACTTTCCTGGTGTTCTGCTTCCCATTTAACTTGCCTTGACTTCTTATACTAAAGAAAAATAAATCTCCAAAAGTATGGTTTTGCTGAGTTCATTGACTGAAAGTGCCTGCCTCCTTTACTTCCATTCATCCACCCAGTCCCACACAAGTACAGACAAATGACAGCATTTGAGAAACATTTTTTGATAATGATTTTTTTTAGCCTGTAGCTTAAAGGAATTTAAGCTTCCAATAAAATCAAAGGAAGAAAAAAAAGAGAAACAGTTTCATATCTGTGGAAGCTCAAGAAAACTTTGGTTATGTTCATATGAAGAAAATATTTAGGCTTCAGTCAAGGAAAATAATATACTGGAAAATGTGTATGTTGGGGGAAGGCATAGAGTGAGAGCATGAAAGCTAAAAGCGTAATTAAGACAAAACGTGCAGGAATGAGGAGAGAGATGAAAGGAGAGGGAACCATGTGGCAAATTCTAGGGCGAATGTTGGTTTGGTAAAGTTCAATTCATAGAACATGCTCTGCTGTTAACTTGGGTTGTGGTAAATACGTTAATAGCTGTCATATATGCTCCTCAAAATGTTGTTCAGAAGTGACATATACTTATTAAACTTTCAGTTGTTTCATAGTCAAATTGAAAGAGCCATTATTTTTATCTTTTAGTGGCTGGTGCCAGGGTAGTGTCTCCTAGCAAAGTCAGATGAAATAAAACTCGTTTTGTTTCCTGAATCACAGATGAATTTTGACACTTACGAGTCTGTTTTGGATGTCAACCAAACAGTAATATCTAGAAGCACCTCACATAATAACCTAGTCTTGTAGAATGGATTGAGAGGCAGATGTACAGTTAGACACCACATCTTGATATAAAAGGGTAGTATGCTTTAATTTTATGTTCTGCCTTATTCTGAATTTAAGTTATCAAAGATATCTCTGCTTCCTAATGTACAAAGACCATGACTTTATAGAAAATAGGTAAGATACATCAATGACTTCAGAACATTTATACTTCATAATTTAGAATCAGATTGTAAAGAAAACACCTAAGAAAGCATGTATCTCAATCTCCTTTCCAAGACATTTCAGCTCCAGGTCATTTACAGAGTCATGTTGCATGTTTAGCGAATGCATTGACCCCTAGGCATTGTATAGCAAGGGACAAGTGATGATCATGATCACTGTTTCAAATTGGTGAGATTCCTGAGGCAAACATTTCCCATAGGCATGCATCATAAGTCACCTGGAAAGGGCAGGGAAAACTAATTATTTCACCTAGAGTAAGACAGGGTAGTGAATATTGAGAACAGTAATGTGATCTATAAATAGCAGTGTGTTGACACCAGTTTACTAAATGAACTTTCTTCAATATCCTATTGGATGGCATACAGAGATTTTTCAAAATAGTATTATATGTCTAACTACTATGTGTCAGACACCTGAGATACAGATTAAATAAGATATACTTCTTGTCATTGATAAACTCTCACTTTTAAAGAGGAAGGCAGATATGGAAGAAGATAATGTGCAATAAAGAATATGAACAAAATATTCTGGGAGCTACATGAATTCTATTGGAGATACGCTTCCCAAAGGAAGAGATATATAACTATGTTGTTAGCTTGCAATTTAAAATGAGGAAACATTTTTCATCATTACTAGAAAACTATCTCATATTATTCTAATGGCAATTTGATACAGTGAAGTTTAGCTATAGCCCTGGTACACTGAAAGTTCCTTGCTTGATTTAGAATTTCAGGTTTATTTTTCCCAGTTAGAAATTTGCCCTAAAACTGTGTGTTTCATAGTAATCTTTTTTTTCTTTGTTTGTTTCATAGTAATCTTGATTATTATTCTACCATCAGATGATTACAAGTACTTGAAGTAAGAGTTGAATGACACACCTGAAGTTTCAAGAAAAAAAAAACCTTGTTAGATAGAATGAGGAACAAAAAAATTGAAATGACTATATAGACAGTATAGTCAAGGTATAAGGGAATGGGAACTCTCATCATTGTTGATAAGAGTATAAAAATGATATAACCTTAAAGTATTCATTAATTCAACAGATATTTAATTGAGTCCTTACAGTGTGCTCAAGATCCAAGGAACAAAACAAAGGTCCACTCTCATAGAGCTTATTACATTACTCATAGAGGGAGGAGAAGACAGATAATCAAATATATTCATAACACGGGTATAGTGGGTGACTGTTGGGCTGCTATCTTATACAGGGAGGGTAGTCAGGGAAGGCTTCTCTGATAAGAGGACTTTTTGACCAGCAAGTAAGGAAGCCTGGCATGTGATTACCTGGAGGAAAGAACATTCAAGGTAGAGAGCAGTGAGAGCAAGATTTCTCAACCACAGCACTACTGACACTTTGGACATGGTAGTTCTTTGTTATAGGTGCCATCGTGCACATTGTAAGATAGTTAGCCACATTCTTGGCCTCTATCCTGCTTCCCAGGTGGCAGAGTGGTAGAGAATTGCTTGCCAGTACAGGAGATACAGGTTTTATCCTGTGGAACTGGGTGGGATTTCCTAGAAAGTAAATGAGAAGATTGGTTGAGCCTTGGGCACTCCAGTCTTCAGAGATGAAAGGAGGTGAATAAAGGAGATAGAAAACAAACATCCAGAACACAAACGTTCTACCTGAAGATGGTCATAGGCAGTAACTCCATTTGTAAGAATTTATCCTAAGAGAATAAGTGAAACAGTACAGAGAGATATGTGCCAGGGTCTTTGTTACAGTGTTGCTTACGAGGGGAAACTTGGAGACAATTAATTAATGAATGTTCATCAGCTGGGTTCAGTTTAATTTATTGTGAAATCTATACAATGAAATGCCATGTTAAGGACAATAAAAGCATTATGTATCTATTGTTGTTTAATCGCTGTCATATCTGACTCTCTTGTGACCCCCATGTACTGTATGTAGCCTGCCAGGTTCCTCTGTCCATGGAATTTCCCAGGCGAGAATACTGGAGTGGGTTGCCATTTCTTACTCCTGGAGATCTTACCGACTCAAGGATCAAACCCAAGTCCCTAGCATTGGCAAATGATTCTTTACCACTGAGCCACCAGGAAGCCTGTTATGTATCTATACATGTTAATAACAAAATTACTTATTTAAACATTTTAGTCCCATTTTGATAAAAAAGATATCCATCCTATTTAAAGAATGAAAGAACACGTGCTTACATGTTGATAGTGCCTCTGATTGGGTATTGGATAATGGTCAATATTTTATTTCTCTGTGTAAACAAAAAAGTTATTATTACAATAATAAGAAATGCAAAATATTGCAAATAGGTTAAAAAAAAAAACAATTGCACGAATACAGGGAGAGATTTGGCAGCAGGAATTGTGAAAGAGACCTAGATATATTTTCATTAAGTGTGGTTTAGAGTTGCTAAATATTATTGCTAAATTAATTGGAGTACATTGTTTAGAACAAAAGGAAACATAATTTTATACTCCCAGTTCTCCTGGTGACGGGAACGGCTACCCACTCCACGGCTACCCTCTACCCACGGGAACGGCCTGGAGAATGTGTATTCTCCATGGACTGTGTATTCCATGGAGGTGCAAAGAGTTGGACACGACTGAGCGACTTTCACTTCACTAGACAGGCTTAATTTCTCAATCAGAATTCTGTACAGACCTGAAATCATATTACATGAGGAAGAGGTACAAGAGCCCTGGATGTTCTGGGCCAAAGAAGAGTCAGTCACAATGGAAACCAGACTTCCACTTTCAAAGATAGGCAGGAGTATGATGAATAAGTGAGATTAAACCTTATTGTAGTGTTTCAAATAGATAGGGTCAGACAAGAACCATCTGCATCAGAATTACAAGTTTTAAATAAAATAGTGGATTTCTGGCCCCAACTCAGGCCAACAGAATCAGAATCTCTGGGAAACAGGCAAAGAATATGTTTCTTCTCCCCACCCTTCCACAGCCCCCATCCCCTGCCAAAAGCAAGGCACTCTAAGATCTCTTCTCATAAGAACCCAAGTTAAAGGATTACTGCAAATAATTTGAGTAACTCACCGGCAACATAAATTCTGATGCATTTTTTTTTTCTCGCTCAAATAACAGATCATTTAATTCTGTGCTTAGTGTGAGTCAAACACAACTCTACACATTTCACCTGCATTAATTCATTTAATCCTTCCAACCCTGAGGTAGGTACTATCATTAATCCTCATTGTATAGCTAAACAGAGGCATGGAAAGATTAAGTAACATGATCAAGGACACAAAGTGGTGGTTATACAAAAAATTCTTAGATGGAAAGTCTTCTGCTCTGTAACATCAGGACCATAAATTAAGGATCAAATCCTGTGAATGTTTGTGGAGTCTTTACACCTCAGCTAGGCAACAATGCAGAGATTTCAGAGCAGTGGTTTCAGATTAGGGTGCATATACTGAGTTATATGGACACTTTCCAGAAGACCACAGAATGGAATCGACTTCTCGATCTTCAACTGCGGGTTCACCTAGGGGTGTATGGGTAACAAAATGACAATTCTAATTATTGGTTTTGGGGAAATCTCCTTTCAGTTCAGTTCAGTCACTCAGTCGTGTCCGACTCTTTGCGACCCCATGAATCGCAGCACGCCAGGCCTCCCTGTCCATCACCAACTCCCGGAGCTCACTCAAACTCATGTCCATCAAGTCGGTGATGCCATCTCTGTTGTCCCCTTCTCCTCCTGCCTTCAATCTTTCCCAGAAGCAGGGTCTTTTCCAATGAATCAGTTCTTCACATCAGGTGGCCAAAGTATTGGAGTTTCATCTTTAGCATCATTCCTTCCAAAGAACACCCAGGACCAATCTCCTTCAGAATGGACTGGTTGGATCTCCTTGCAGTCCAAGGGACTCTCAAGAGTCTTCAACACCACAATTCAAAAGCATCAATTCTTTGGCATTCAGCTTTCTTCACAGTCCAACTCTCACATCCATACATGACCACTGGAAAAACCATAGCCTCGACTAGACGGACCTTTGTTGGCAAAGTTATGTCTCTGCTTTTGAATATGCTATCTAGGATGGTCATAACTTTCCTTTCAAGGAGTAAGCGTCCTTTAATTTCATGGCTGTAATCACCATCTGCAGTGATTTTGGAGCTCCCCAAAATAAAGTCTGACACTGTTTACCCATCTATTTCCCATGAAGTGATGAGACCAGATGCCATGATCTTCATTTTCTGAATGTTGAGTTTTAAGCCAACTTTTTCACTCTCCTCTTTCACTTTCATCAAGAGGCTTTTTAGTTCCTCTTCACTTTCTGCCATACGGGTGGTGTCATCTACATATCTGAGGTTATTGATATTTGTCCCGGCAATCTTGATTCCAGCTTGTGCTTCTTCCAGCCCAGCGTTTCTCATGATGTACTCTGCGTACAAGTTAAAAAAGCAGGGTGACAATATACAGCCTTGACGTACTCCTTTTCCTATTTGGAACCAGTCTGTTGTTCCATGTCCAGTTCTAACTGTTGCTTCCTGACCTCCATATAGGTTTCTCAAAAGGCAGGTCAGGTGGTCTGGTATTCCCATCTCTTTCAGAATTTTCCACAGTTTATTGTGATCCACACAGTCAAAGGCTTTGGCATAGTCAATAAAGCAGAAATAGATGTTTTTCTGGAATTCTCTTGCTTTTTTGATAATCCAGCGGATGTTGGCAATTTGATTTCTGGTTCCTCTGCCTTTTCTAAGACCAGCTTGATTAGTTAAATCACTCCATGCTTTTATAGGATCTTTCTTCCCTGCTTTACATATTTTATTAAAATGTCAGGCTCTGGCCTATGGTCAGGTAATACCATATCCTTCAGAGGATACTCTAAGTTGGATCTCAGACTGCTGCAGTGAACCCAATATTATAATTTTATTTATTATTTATTTCTGGCTGTGCTGGGCCTTCGTTGCTGTGAAGGCTTTTCTGTAGGTGCAGCAAGTGGGGGCTTCTATCCAGTGGCAGTGCATGGGCTTCTCATTGCGGTGGCTTCTCTTGCTGTGAAGCCTGGGCTCTAGGGCACTTGGGCTTCAGTAGTTGCTGCACCCGGGCTCTAGAGTACAGACTCAATGGTTGTGGTGCATGAACTTAGTTGCTCTGTGGCATGTGGGACCCTCCAGGATCAGGGATTGACAAAGCTGTGTCTCTTGCATTGGCAGGGAGAGTCTTTGCCACTGAGCCACCGGGAAAGCCCTAATCAAGTTACATGGATTTTTCAGTTTTATAGTGCATCTAAAAGGTATGTTTAGGGAATTCTCTGGTGGTCCAGTGGTTAGGACTCCACATAGTCTGAGTCTGAAGTCGCTCAGTCGTGTCCGACTCTTTTGGACCCCATGGACTGTAGCCTACCAGGCTCCTCCGTCTATGGGATTTTCCAGGCAAGAGTACTGGAGTGGGTTGCCATTTCCTTCTCTAGGAGATCTTTCCAACCCAGGGATTGAACCCGGGTCTCCCGCAGTGTAGGCAGAGGCTTTACCGTCTGAGCCACCAGGGAAATCCTCAGGACTCCGCATGCTCACTGTCCAAAGATCTGGTTTCAATCCCTGGTTGGCGAAATAAAATCCAGCAAGGTGGGTGGTGCAGCCCCCCCCCCCCCCAAAAAAAAGTATGTGTACAGCATACTGTAGTGTGCAAAAGCATTGTCTTTAAAAATGTACATACCTTAATTTAAAAATATTTCATTGATAAAATAATAGTTTATTGTTGGAAAAAAAATGCTGAGCATTCAGTGAGTGGTACTCTTTTTTTCTGGTGGAGAGTCTTATCTTGATCTTGATGGCTGTTGACTGCTCTATTAGGTTGGTGGTTGCTCAAGGTTGGGGCAGCTGTGGCAATTTCTTAAAATAAGACAGCAGTCAAGTTTGCCACATGGATCAACTCTTCATTTCATGAATAATTTCTCTGTAGCACATAATGCTGTTTGACAGCATTTTACCCACAGGTGAACTTCTTTCAAAACTGGAGTCAATCCTCTCAAACCTGGCTGCTGTTTAATAAACTCAATTTACATAATATCCTAATATTCTAAATCCTTTGTTATTTTAACAATTGGTTGTCTGCCACTTTACATGTGTGCTGTTTGTGACACCCCAAAACAATTACAATAGCAACATCAAAGATAGTGATCACAGATCATTGAAAAAGTATGGAATATTTCGAGAATTTCTACAATGTGACAGACACATGAAGTGAGCAAGTGGCATTGGAACAATGTTGCTGATAGATTTGCTAGATGCATGGTTGCCGCAAACCTTCAATTGATAAAAAAAGGCAGTTATTTCGGAAGCTCAATAAAACTGAGATATGCTTGTATATAGATTGATCTGGTCAGAGTGACTTGTCTCTTTCATTCTCAACAACAGTCAAGAAATGAATAGCTCTTGAGAGAGTGACCTTGTAGGCCAGGAAAGCCTCAAATACACCAAAATGGCTCATCTCCATCCCATATTTAAAGGTAAACAGATTTTTTTTTCCAGCTCTTCAATTACTTATTTCTTAGATGTATCATTGGCTAGAAGGAAAATCATATTTGAATAGAAGCAGCAGTGTATTTACTGGTGATGGTGTTTCTTTTTAATTTGGGGAGGGGATTATTGGATACAGTAAATAAAATCAAGACTTCCCTGGTGGTCCAGTGACTAAGACTCTGTACTCCAATGCAGGGGGCCCAGTTTCGATCACTGTTCAAGGAACTAGATCCCACATATCACAACTAAAGATCCTGAATTCTGCACCTAAGACCCAGCATAGTCAAATAAGTATTAAAAAATAAATAAAATCAAAGTTAAATATTTTTATAGAATTTCTTCCAGGTAAGGTATAAATAAATCAAGAAGGTAATTACAACTTATTTGTCAAATTATATAATATTTTTATTCAAATTATAGTCAATTCTTATTTCATCTTATTAAATGTTTTATTTCCTACTCTTATTAAAAAATAAAATTATCTGCTGGTTACTAGGTCAATTAGAATTTAGCAATATATATTTTTGTTTCACTAAATACACAGGAGTTTGACCATGATCTGCCAAAATAAATGTATTTATTTTTGATTTTTGCATGTATTCTTAATAGTCTGCAAAGTCCAATGCCAAAATTTGATACATGTAAACATATACAGTAGTCTCCTCAATCCACCATTTTGCTTTCTGCCGTTTTAGTTACCTGGAGTCAACTCTGATCCAAAAACATTTAAGTATAAAATTAATAGAAATAAATAATTTTGCCTTTTATTTCAGGAAAAAACCCAAAAGTCATCTGATGGGAACTCCCTTGTCTCCTGATCATCAAATGTACACATGTGGGTACCCGTATCCTTTTCTTCCTTCCTATTATCAAAGGTCAATCTTGTCCTCTGTGCAATAATACTTATTCCATCTCCTCTTACCTTCTTATAGCCACCACTCTGCCTTTTCTGCTCTAGGATCAATACCTTCTGTCTGTGGGACAAGTTACTTAACCTCCCTGTGCCGTGTTATTCTCTTTGGCAAACAGGGAGAATAGAACATTCCACACAAGGTGGCTGTGAGAATTAAAGGAGTGCTGAAAACTGTCACACAGCATGTACCATGAAATTTACCTATTATTTTCATGTTTCCATTAGCATTTATACATATTAGTCTTCTTCCTCATCTAGTTACCCCACCTTCTCTTTAGAGTCCCAAGTCTTAAAATAGTTTTCTATTTTAAAAGTGTCTATTATAAATGATCTTCTGTCTACTGTAATGAGGCTTCAGCATCTAGAATTCCTCCTCCCATGACCTCCATGCACTAAATCTAATAAATCTAATGAATACTGGATAGATCTCATTTTAGTTGACTTGTGTAATTTTCATCCTTTTTGAGTTCTATTCCCTTGGCTTAAATGGTGCCCAAATCCCTCCTTCTCCACCATATTCTTTCAGGTCTTTGGGGCATCCTCTCTTCTACCCAAATTTTAGATGTTAAGAGTTCTTTGAGGCTCTCTCTTCTAGGTATTCCTTCTCCCTGTACGATCCCATGGCTTCATTTACCACTTGCAGCAGATACTGTAAACTTGGTACTCGCTGCCAGCTAGCTTTTCCTTCTTCCATCGTGCAGGCTGTAAAATGAAATACTGGATTTTCAAGTTTTCTTTGAGGCTTAAAGGAGGCCATGTGACAGAGTTTTGGGTAATGAGACCAAATGTAAAGTTAGGATTTCTGGAAAGTTTCTGCTTTCCTGATAAGAGAACAGTTGAGGGAACTGGTTTTTTCCTACTTCTTCATGCCTGAAACTTGTAATGCTAAATATCCAGCAGTTTTCTCTTCCCCATAAGGCAAAGAGCTAGCATACTAAGAATTGCTTTCATATTAACACTTCCATCCCAGAATGTTCTTCTGTGCTTTAGATTCAAACAACTGCTTAATTAACAACTCCTTTTGGTTACCTCTCAGGTACCTCAGGCTGAGCACTTCTAAAATAGTACCTGTGGGCTTCCCTGGTGGCTCAGTGGTTAAGAATCTGCCTGCCAATGCAGGGGACATGAGTTCAATCCCTGGTCTGGGAAGATCCCACATGCCATAGCTACTGAGCCCTGTGTTCTAGAGTCTGCACTTTGCAACAAGAGAAGCCACCACAATGAAAAGCTTGTGCACTGCAACAAAGAGTAGCCTCTGCTCATGCCAGCTAGAGAAAGCCTGTTAGCATCAACAAAGATCTAGTGCAGCAAAAAATAAATCTTTAAAAAAAAACATAGTACCTGTCACTATTGACTATACTTCCCTCTGGCCCTCCTTTAAATGATCCCTATCTTGGTGAATGGCACAGCACCATCATTTACCCACTTGTGCAAATTACAAATGTGGAGACGGCTCTAATACTATCTTCTCTCCCATACCCATCAACCAAATATGTATTTATTTATTTTTGGCTACGTTGGGTCTTAGTTGTGGCACTCGGGATCTTGTTGAGGTATGTAGGCTTTGTAGTTGTGGTGTGCAAGCTTAGTTGCCCCATGGCATGTGGAACCCTAGTTCCCTGACTAAGGATTGAACTCTTGTGCCCTGCATTGGCAATCGGATTCTTAACCACTGGATCACCCAGGAAGTCCCTCAACCAGTCTTGTGTTTGTTTTTTTCTAACTCTAAAATAACCTTAGAATGGGCTCTCCCATTTCTTTCCTTTTACCTTTCTCCAAACTATCATCATCTTTCTGGATTAATATTAATAACCCTCAGTTGTCCCTATCTCCAATCTATTCTCTACAGATTAGTCAGAGTATTTTAAAATACAACCTGATTGTCTTGCTTCCACACTTAGAAGCTCTCCATTGCTTTTGGGAAGATCCGCTGGAGAAGGGAATGGCCAGTATTCTGGCCTAGAGAATTCTATACAGTCCCTGGGGTCACAAAGAGTTGGACATGACTGAGCAACTTTTAGTTTCACACAATTTTTAATGACAGCATTGTGCCACAAAACTCCAATAGTGGCCTTAGGGTTTAATTTTTTGTTGGATCATCAAATGTCTTATATAGTAACAAGTAGTTGCTAACACTGATTCAGCTGCTCAACAATGCCACCAGGGACCCAGACCTTTTCTCTTTCTACTCTTGTCATTTTCAGTGCCTTGGCTTTTGCTTTTTGCCTATCTATAGATTTATTATTTTGAAATCGGGGCTGCTTCTCCAGACACCATCCCTGTACTCAAGGCAGACAGAAGAGCGAAGTGGGGCATAGAAGATACTGAGTGCTCTGCCCATATTCCCTAGATCTTATCACTTCATGCACAGAGGCCAAACTCCCAACTGCTAGCACCTGGATTTCTATCTCTGAGGCTGTTCTCTGCCTACCTGAGCAAAGCCAAGCTGGCTTTGCTGCTCATACCCCTTCCTCCTAACAACAATCAATCAGTGACTAGAGGGAAAAGATACAAATACCTAGCTTCCTTGTCCCTCAGATAGTATGATTTTAAGACATGTTTTATACTGGTTTGTAGTTTCCCAGCAGAATCAGGCTCCAGTTACCCTTGGGAGTAAAGAGCTTAATGTTAATAATCCTTTACTGATTAGTAGCCCCTCCCCAAATTTCCTTTTCACTTTTCAGTATCCTGTGTTTCTTGGGTGTTTCTTGGGATGACATCAAAATAAATTTTCTCCATTTGTGTCCTTGTTTCAGGGCCTGCTTTTGGGGGAATCCAATCCAAGACAGGACATCACCATCTTTCCTTCTTCTTGTCTTTAAACCAGACAGTTGGTGCTGTGGTATAAAGTTGGTGCTATGGTAGCCATCTTACAACTAGATTACAAGCCAATATACAGAAGTTAGAAAGAATCAAAGAGCTTGGGTCCATACCCTTGAGCCACTTTATCGGCCCTGACCTAGCTACTGTTGTCTGTTACAAGAGGAAAACAAGCCCTATTTGTTTAAGCCATTTATTCTGAAAAAAATTTTACTTGTAGTCTAATGCATACTGATACAAATAAACAGAAATAAAATAATTATAGGAAGAGCTACAGTGGAAATAGTGCTGTGATATAATATTACAGGGGAGTTTTTTAGATGGTGGGTAGGTTGAAACCTCGAGGATAAGAAGTCAGCCATTTCAGAATTAGAAAGCATGTCCTAGAAAGAAACATTCACCAAGAACCAGAGCAGGATGTTTTTGTTAGAAAGCACACTAGTGTGGCTGGAATGTAGCAACAGTGATGTTAAAAACAGGATAGGTGGGGAAGGCCCAAATAAAGTTTATTCTAAATGTAATAGAAAATGCTGAAGAGACCAATGCTGAAGAGACCTAAGTAGGGAGGTGATATAATCCAATTTATGATAGCAGTTTTAAGAACCAAACAGCATTTTGCTGAGTTAATGTACAAAGCACTGATCTAGGTGCAGTGGAGAGAAAACAACAGCATACCTGCCTTCAAGTTTCACAAAATGACAATGAGTGTGGGTGTGAGGGAGAAGAATAAATTTTGTAATAACTGTTTTCGGATAGTAATACCAGGCTTTAGCCCCAAACTCCATCGACAAAAATCCTGTGATCAATAACTGCAATCAGAATGCTAAGAAGAGCAAATAATTTCCATGGCAATATTAATTTTCCAAGGTGTTTATGTGGGCTGGCTTTCAGTCAAGTACCTAGGAATATACCACACATACACTACAAACTCAAGAAGTAGAAATTTCAAAGTAGATTGTATAATTTTACTGAAAGCATAATTCTACCACTAGATGGTGACATGTATACAAAATATTGAAGACAGTCAGTCATCTTTATCAATCTAGCTGTAGAGGGTGTATAGTGGTTGCTTATTATTGGTTTGAAAATTCAGGTTTGCAGGGAGGAATTTAGGGGGTATTTTACCAGAGATTCAGCTTTATTCTTTTGGAATGCACATCTTTCAAATATATTCAAAGGTCTCTGTTGATACATTTAACAAGTCAGCACAGAAGAGTGAAGATTCTAGTTAGGAGGCAGGTAACCTTGTTTTATTGGCTTCTATGCTTTTCTCTTTTAAGCAACTGAAGTGGATAAAGGGATGGTGAACTACAGCCCAAAAGCCAAATCTGGCCATTTTCACATTTTTGTATGGACTGTAGGCTAAGAATGGTTTTTACATTTTTAAGTGGTCGGAAAAAATCAAAACAAAAATAGTATTTTGTAACACATGAAAATATCAATTTTCAGTGTCCATTACATTAAAATTTTTATTGGAACACAGCCACACTTATTCCATGGTGTATCATCTATGGCTGCTTTTGTGCTAACAGAGTTGAATAGTTGTGATGAGAGACTTGGACTGCCTGTGATGCCTAAAATATTATTTGGCTCATCACAGAAAAGTTTGTTGAGAGCTAAAGTGATGACTAAAGCGCCATGATCATTCATGACAATAAATCTCTATAGACTCTCAAAAGCATTTTAAACTAAGCATCATTTCCCTTAAACAATTGGGTGGCAATTGTTAAGAAGCTATTTCTTTAAAGATCAAAGTGTGTCTTGTATATATCCTGCATGTGCTAAGACGCTTCAGTCGTGTCCAACTCTTTATGACCCCATAGACTGTAGCCTGCCAGGCTCCTCTGTCCATGGGATTCTCGAGGCAAGAATACTGGAGTGGGTTGCCATTCCCTTCTCCAGGGGATCTTCCTGACTCAGGGATTGAACCCCTATTGCTTATGTCTCCTGCATTGCTGGGCAAGTTCTTTAGCACTAGAGGCACCTGGGATGTATTACACCCTAGTATCACTGCAGAAGGTGACTGCAGCCATGAAATTAGAAGACACTTACTCCTTGGAAGAAAAGTTATGACCAACTTAGATAGTATATTCAAAAGCAGAGACATTACTTTGCCAACTAAGGTCCGTCTAGTCAAGGCTATGGTTTTTCCTGTGGTCATGTATGGATGTGAGAGTTGGACTGTGAAGAAGGCTGAGCACTGAAGAATTGATGCTTTTGAACTGTGGTGTTGGAGAAGACTCTTGAGAGTCCCTTGGACTGCAAAGAGATCCAACCAGTCCATTCTGAAGATCAACCCTGGGATTTCTTTGGAAGGAATGATGCTAAAGCTGAAACTCCAGTACTTTGGCCACCTCATGCGAAGAGTTGACTCATTGGAAAAGACTCTGATGCTGGGAGGGATTGGGGGCAGGAGGAGAAGGGGACAACCAAGGATGAGATGGCTGGATGGCATCACGGACTCGATGGACGTGAGTCTGAGTGAACTCCGAGATGGTAATGAACAGGAAGGCCTGGCGTGCTGCGATTCATGGGGTCACAAAGAGACGGACACGACTGAGCGACTGAACTGAATTCTGCCTTTATAGTACCAGTTGTCTTCATTTTCAAGAACTGTTATGGGTTATCTCTGGTCTTAAAAACCATAGTGGACCGATTCAAAAATAACTATCAGTTAGCAATGTGTTTGGCTACAAGTAATGGAAATATAAGAGTGGCTTAAGGAAAAATAGGAGAGCTGCTCAATGATGCATCAGGGTCCTACACCTTATTATCAACTTTATGGTTGGCTTTTACCCTGTTGTGGTTTTGTTGTTAAAAAAAAATTCACAGACTAGATGCTTTATTAGAGCATCAAGATCATGTTTCAGGCAGAAAGAGTTAAGGCGCAGGTCTGCTGAATTTGTCTTTTTAAAATTAGGAATGGGAAATTCTTTCTCAAAGACCTGTTAGGAGTCCAAGCTCACTCTGCTTGCCACAAGACAGGCCAATGAAAAGGAGATGAGATGTTTAGGCAAGGACTTTATTTGGAAAGCCCGGGCTGATGGAGATGGCAAACTAAATTCTCAAATGACCATCTGGATGCTAGGATCTTTCCCAGATCAGAGATAGGGGGTAGGTGAAGAAACAAAGTAAAAAGGCCATTGAATGGCAAGCTCTGAGGCAGTGTATGTGTTAATTTCTTCCTTCCTGCCATCTACAGGTGGACAGGGTTCTGAACAAAGGCACTTGAACAGTAAGGCAGAGGGGCAGGATTCTCTGAAGCAGGCCATTATGTATGATTAAGATAACAAAAGCAGAGAAAAGCAAGTCATTGAAACAGTTCCAACGTGGAGTCAGAATTGGCTTTTCCCTGCAACAGACCTGCTCTGCAGATTTCTGCTTATATTTCATGGGCAAGAACTCAAAACAATATGGGTAACCCTAGAGAAACAATTACATAATGTTTACAATTTTTTATTTTATATTGCTGTTTAACAATGTTGTATTAGTTTCAGGTGTGATTCAATTATACATGTATTTATTCTTTTTCAAATTCTTTTCCCACATATGTTATTACAGCATACAGAGCAGTGTTCATGACATTTTAAAGCAAACACCAAGAATCCCTGGGGCGTTCCTTTCACGTATCAAGCTTCCTGAGTCTCAGCTGCCACCAGTAAAACAAACTAGGGTTTGGTAAGTTTCCCTGTAGGAAGAGAAGAGGGGTGGGTGGGAATGGATGTTGGATTGACAGTGGCTGCTACAGGATCCAAAGTCTGCAGAAACCCAGATTTTCTGGGAAAGCTGGGAAGAAGAGAAGACAATGGCAAAATAGTTACAGCTCCTAAGGATCACCTGCTCGGATGGAACAACTCAAAACAGGTTTAACAGAAACTTTACAGCATCAACTTAAAGCGGCAGAAAGGCAAAGAAAACCGGCAAGGTGGTCCTCGAGGGAAGGGATGGTGTGCTCTAACCTCGACAAAATCTGTAAAAGAACTCCCACAAGGCCTCCAAAGCTCTCTGCTACAGATCTCAAAGATGCTACTATGTAAACTGGACTTCTCAGTCATCTCTCTAAAGAATACAGAAATCAGTGAGGACAGTATCAGTGCAGGCGAGGAAGATTTTCCCCACGCTAGCTAGTTGTTACAATAACAAACTCCAGCTGAGTGGCCCCTTCCCTCCACCTGTTCTTCATTCTCCGCTCTCCGACTTAATTCCCGTATTATTCGCTCTTCGCCGGGAAGCACACTGCGTACGCTATTTCAGGTGAAAACTCTTAGGGTAATTCGTAGGGGGCCCTCTGGCGGAAAGGGGAGGAGAGGCCCTGGGACACTTCACTCCGCCATTTCTAGTCACATCAATGTCTCACTCACTGCTCGAGGACACGCCCGCAGGTTAAGCCAGCCCGGGGCTGTTCCATTCTTCCGAAGCCCCGCGGGGAGAGGGCTGCGTGTCCCCTCCCGGGCTGCGGCGTCGCTCCAGCCGGCTTCCCCGAACCCCAGCCTCCCGCAACCCCAAAGGCCTGAGTTTGGGTGAGGGGGACGGGACAAATGAGTACCAAGTCCCGCTGGGGGACCCAGAGTTAAAATGGCGAAGCGCAGGGGCGGAGGACAGGGCGGCGAGAGTGACCCGGCGCCTGCTGGGCCTCCGGGCCCGCGGAGCGGCCTCGGTGGGCGACGCCGCGCAACCATGACCCGCTCGGAGCTCCGCCATCTTCTCCAACTCACCCGGACTCCCCCCGCGGCCGCGCTGGCTTCGCGCTTCCCTTCCGGCCGCTGACAGAGATCCGGGCTGGGCGGGGTGGGCGAGCGCGCGGAGGGGGTGGACCGAGGGCGGGGAGGCCCGACGGAAGAGGAAAGGGAGGGCGGCGAGCCGGCCGCGGCGGGGTGTGGGGCGTGCGGCGTGTGTGCGGAGGGAGAGGTGGGAGGCGAAGAGAGGGAGGGAGGCGCAGGAATGAGAGCGCGAGGCCCTTCTCGTCGGCTCCTTCGTCTGGACGGAAACAGCCGAGCGCAGCCCGAACGCTCTATTAAAATGGCGGCGGCGTCGGCGGTGGCCGCGGCGTCTGGTCGGTGAAGTGACTCTGCTGCTTCGCTCCCCACCCGCCCCCTCCCTCCCTCTCCCC
>SJYT01082347.1:361303-419553 GCA_006410635.1 Cephalophus harveyi
TTCTCCAGCTCCCCGCCCCGTCCCCGCCGCCGCCCGCCCTCGTCGCCTCCCCGCCCCGCCGGCCGGCCGGCCCCCTCCTCCGCCTCTCTCCCCTCCCCCCCGCCGATCGGGATCAGTCAGTGCGATCCGAAGCGGGGGAGGGGGGGGGCGGCGGCCGAACGATGTGCGAGAACTGCGCAGACCTGGTGGAGGTGTTAAATGAAAGTAAGTAGCCGCGGCGGCGGCCTGTCGGGGTGTAGGGTTTGGGGTCCCCGCGCCGCTCCCCGGCCTCCCCGAGCTGCCGCGGCCTGCGGGAGGCGGCGGCCGAGCCGGCCGGCGTGCGGGCCTAGCGCCCCGGGAAGGTGCGCGGTGGCGCGGCCGCCGCGGCGCCTCGGGCCCAGCCCGGCCCGGTTACCTGGGCGCCCTAGAGGGGCCCGCCGCGGAGCTCAGGCCAGGCCGGGCCTGAGCGCTGTCCGCGCTCGGAAAGTTTCCTCATTACAGGTGTCAATTAACGAAGGCACTAATGATCCATCGCCCTGACGGGAAGGTGAGGCGAGGTGGGGTCCGAGTACCAGTCGCTCCTCTGCAGTCAACCCTTCGACCCACCGGCCGCCCTCTTTGATTTTCAGCGTGCGGCCGAGGCCTCTTACCTGCTAATTTTCATTAAACTCCCTGGGAGGTGGTTGGTGGTTTTCCCCTCCCTTGGGAGTGTATAGGTGTATTAAACCTTTCTGCCTGTCCTTAAATAGCTGAAAATGAACTGTGATAGTGTTAATTGGAACCTTTATATCTATTTTTAAAAAAATTAGTTAATGATGTCTCTTAGTGTACCAGTCGTCGTTTTAATGATCAATTCTCTTATATCAAGGAGAGCACTGTAGTAGATACCATCCCGGGATAGTCATGGCCTGTCTGCTGGAATGAAAGGCCTTATTTCGTATACTTTTGATTATTACAAAGCGTGCATTGCTCTTTTCTAGTTAGATTCCTTTAATTTATTTTACTCCAGACTCTTGTAAGATGGTATCTTAACTTAAAGAAGCAAGGCATGTTGCAAGTTAACTATTTCTGGGCCCAAAGGCCTAGTTGGGCAAGGTGAATTAGATAAAAGATTAATTTGCAAAAAGTTGAGGATTGAGAAAATGTTCATTTACGAACAGCTTTTGTGGATTTTGGATTTGTACTTTGTGTGTGGTATTTGGAAAGCCTGCCAAATTGTTTACTTTCTGATAATCTTTAAAACGATTATAAAATATATCATCTAGTTTATGTTTGAGTTTAATGAGCAAAGGCAATAATAAAAGTGGAAGGGTTCTAGTTTACTTTCACCTCTATTTTCTTCCTGACAGGTGGAAGCAGGCTTTTGCACAAATTTAAACTATACTTTCCAGTATGTTTCATTCTAAAATTTCCTGGAATTTTAAGATTATTTGTATATATATATTTAAATTTTATAATTGAAGGATAACTGCTTTATAGAATTTTGTGGTTTTGTCATACATCAACAAGAATCAGCCACAGGTACACCTTTGAGGTTATTTGTATATATTTTAAGATACTGTTATTTTTGGTGCAGGCGGTTTATGATATGATAAACTTAAGTCCTTAGTACTTATTTCAGTGAACTGTATTTTATATATCTCAGATGCAAATTGTGGGATTATGGCTTGATTATTTTGAAATTGGAAAGGATGGCTATGTTATTTTACATGTTAGAAGAACCTGCTTTTTTAATATTTTATTGAAGGATAATTGCTTTACAGAATTTTGTTGTAAGAACCTGCTTTTAATAGTTATGTTTAAAAATTAAAAACTTTAGACTGCTATCTAGAGAAGCTAAAGTTTTTTAATCCTTATCTTTTGAAAAGAGACATAAAGAAAGAACCCCTAGAATTTAGCACTTAGGGAAACCCTTAGAATTTAGCACTCAAAAATGCAGTTGATTTATGGAGAGTTAGAAACTTGGCTTTTGTTACCTTTAATTAAATATGGTTAGTTGAGCCAGTTTCACAAAACCTGGCAGTGCAGACCCTCTAAAACTTCAGTTTAAGAATTTGACTTATAAACACTAATCTGACAAAGAAGCTTCCTTTAAAAAAAAAATTACTTCAGCAATTTCATCTGTTGGTATATCAAGCTTTGACACGTTGCTTGCCCCGTTCCTCCCTCTTAGTTGTTTTACATTTGTTTTCATTTTTCCTTTGTTTAGTTACTGTACCTCAAACTTAAGATGCTTAAGTTTCCTGAGAGCAGAGGGTATTAACTATATCTCATTATAGTAACATTTATCCATGACTGGGTTGGAGCATGATGGTTGGAACTTGATAAAACTTGTTGTAATTAAAGTAAGTTATAAGTCTTTCTTGTAATCTCATTCACAATAATTGTACATGAAATCTCTTTTTTTATCCACCATATAGTTGTGCAAAGATGAGCATCATTTCATCCTAGATGAGAAATTCAGTTAAAGCCCCCAAATACTGTGTCTATCTTGCTCTATAACTCCCTGAACAGTTTAACCAAAAGGAGGAATAAGTATATTTTTTAGGTGGTGTGTTGGGAAGATAGAATTAAAATAAACTAAAAACTTACTTCTTGTTAAATTTGCAAACACTGATCAAACTTCAGTCTGTCTGGACACACTAGTAAATGCATAATGTAAAAATATCGTGTTTTAAGTGAACAGGTAGACGTGATGTGGATAGTAGAGCTTTATATCTGATATACTTAGAGTTTTGATAAGGTTAAGGACTTGCAGTGAAGTGTTTATTTTAAAAATAACAAAATGTAGTGTAGTTAAAAATAGATGACAAAATATAGCTTCCTTTTGTCATCAGTTTTTGATGAGAATATTGATATTAGTTACACCTCTAGTCCTGCTGAGAATCTAAACCTCTCACCACAGAAATATGTACAGTATACAGACAGAATTTTGTAGGTTAAGGGCCCACTAAAGTAATGTCTGTGGAACCAGGCTTAGGACTTGGTAATAAGGACCACGTCTTTCCCTTTTTTTAGTATAGTCTTGACAGATACCCTGAAACTTGAAATTAGTTTTCAAAATAACGTTTGGCTTTAGTGTTAGAATAACCAGATTCAACAATACTAACATATTTGAGTTTTCATATTCTTTCCAGCGCTTTGTTTTTTATAAGGAAGATGTTTTAAAAGTTTGGAATGTATTGAGTGAATTTCGCTCCTGTCAGTTTGGGGAGTTTCGTTCCGTTTAGGAAATAATTTTAAGTTTATATTCCTTTACTTGTTGAGTTTGTATATTTGCTGCTTTTATAGCTACTTTTTTGAACTAGGTTACTAAATCTAAAACATTTGTGGATGTTGATGAGAAGTTATGCTTTGGGCCATTAGCATATAGCTAGCTCAACTAGTTAACTGCCTTGGTGAAGTAAATTTCTCTATAGCAGAGTGAAAATGGCATCTTTTGAATCATTTGTTGTGGATTTTACTCTGTGTGTTTAGTGAATTACACTTTGCCAGATGTTTTAAATGGGCAATTCATTTGTCTTTCCTAGCTGTCCTTTGTGATAGGCAGGAGCAGGTATTCGTATTGCAGTGTTTTTTTTTTTTTTTTTTGGCCTTGCCACGTGGCTTTCAGGATCTTAGTTTCCTGACCAGGAATGGAACCAAGGCCACTACAGCGAAAGCATGGAGTCCTAACTATTGGACCACCAGGAAACTCTAGTATCTCAGTTTTAAAGGTGAAAAAGTTGAACCTCAGAAAGACTAAGTGATTGGCTGGAGATCACCTGCTTAGTAGTCTTATCTAGGTTAGAACTCGGGCTACTCTGATACCAGTATCGGCAGAATAATTGCTTGCATTTTTACTTTCTTAATGGGCTTCCCTGATAGCTCAGTTGGTAAAGAATCCACCTGCAGTGCAGGAGACCCCGGTCCGATCCCTGGGATGGGAAGATCCGCTGGAGAAGGGATAGGCTACTCATTCCAGTATTCTTGGGCTTCCCTGGTGGTTCAGCTGGTAAAGAATGCCCCCGCAATGCGGAAGACCTGGGTTTGATCCCTGGGTTGGGAAGATCCCCTGGGGAAGGGAAAGGCTACCCACTCCAGTATTCTGGCCTGGAGAATGCCATAGACTGTATAGTCCATGGGGTCACAAAGAGTATAAGGCTAAGTGATTGGCTGAAGATCACCTGTCACCTGCTTAGTAGCATTATCTTAGAACTCAGGATACTCTGATATCAGTATTTGTAGAATAATTCTGTTTGCATTTTTATTTTTAAAGAATATTGAGCCATTTGTGTTGGGAATTTAATCAGTTCTTTGGGTTAGGTACCTTATCACCCCTTTTTAGATAAGAGAACTAAGGATTAGGGTCACTAGACTTTATTTGGTGGACTCAGGATTTGTAGAGGGCTTAATTTCACGTTGGACTAAAAGCTCATGCTCTTTAACAATTAGGCTATGCTGTATAACGGAGAAGACAATGGCACCTTCTTGCCTGGAAAATCCCATGGAGGGAGGAGCCTGGTGGGCTGCAGTCCATGGGGTCGCTAAGAGTCGGACATGACTGAGTGACTTCACTTTCACTTTTCACTTTCATGCATTGGAGAAGGAAATAGCACCCCACTCCAGTGTTCATGCCTGGAGAATCCCAGGGACAGGGGGAGCCTGGTGGGCTGCCGTCTATGGGCTCGCACAGAATCGGACACAACTGAAGCGACTTAGCAGCAGCAGCAGCATGCTGTATAAACTTTATGATGATCTACTCAAATGGAAGACATTATGAGTACACTGATTGGCAAAATAAAAAATTACTAAATTTTTAAGTGTTTTCACAAGTTTGGGCTTGATTTTGTACTCACTGTAAAAAGAATTTATAAGTGGTGGTAAATGTAGCCAAATGGTAGTCTGTCTTAATATATCTTAATGTTTATCAGCAATGAGCTCTTTAATAAACCTCACATTTCTAGGGTTTTAAAAATGTAAGTATATAGACATGAAATAATCATTAGTAAGGCAACGTTTTTTGGTAGACATTTAATTCTAAAACTTGAACTGATTGGAAATCTGATTTTGCTGCAATATCTGTCTCTTATACACATCTAGTTTCCCTGTAATTATAAATCATAAAGCACTAGTAGATTATTACTGGCCGACTATCTTCATTGTCAGTGATAACTATTGATATCTAGCTTTAGCACTGTATTTATGAAATATGTTAATATTTTTAATATGTTTAATAATGATAGTATCTATATATCTACCTTACAGGTCTTTGTGTGTGGGTTGAATGTGTATTAATGAGAATTTTTATTTTTTTCAGAAGGTGTGAAACTTTTCAGTAATGACCAAGGTGTTTCCAAATGGGCTGTGCTACCTTTCCCTCTCTCACTTACGCTTCTTTTTCCTGAGTGCAGGTTGCAGGGACTTCCCCTGGCAGTCCTGCAGTCATGCTCCGTGCTCCCACTGCAGGGCTCTGATTTACTTTCCTGGTGGGGGAACTAAGATCCCATGGCATGTCCCCGTCCTCCCCAAAACCCCCCCCAAAGCTATTCAAGTTTAAGTCACCCATAATCTTACTATCCAATGATGATTTCTTGTAATGCTTTGAAGTATTTTTACATCATATTTTTTAGGTACATATTTACACTTTTATTTTTCTCTGATGGCACCACTTGGTTTGTGGACTCTTAATTCCCCTGCCAAGAATTGAACCAGAGCCCTCAGCAGTGACTGGACCTCAGCCACTGGACCACCAGGGGGTTCCCAGCAGTTTTAAAATTGAGAATGATATATATATGTGTATATATACACATATATATATATATTTAGTAGCTTTTTTCACCTAAGATTGTTTGCTCATTTCCCTTAACTTTTTTAAAACATGTTTTTGTCTATATGATGTTCTATTTTGTATGCAATTTAATTTTTCCTCATGGTATTCTTATTTTCAGTTCTTCAGTATTATAAATAAAACTGCAAATGAACATCCTTGCATATAAATCTTTTAATCACTGGGTTTTTAAAAATAGATTCTTAGAAGTGGTTAAAAATACGGACTTTTAGAAGTGGTTTTAAAAATGTAAACTTCATTGTTTTATATGTCTAACTGCTTTCCAGAGAGGATATACTGATTTCTATTCTTTCAGTAGTGTTTTTGCAACTTAAGCACTCTCACTTTTGCTGAATATTTCAGCAAAAAAATGTGATAACCAATTTTAAACACTCATTTTTATTGGCTGTTTGCATTTCTTATTTAATGTGGTGGTGGTATTCTTTTCCTGCTCTGTAGGTTTTAATGTTTTGTGTTATAAAAGCTGTTCACTTTCTAAGTGTATCAGCCCTAGGTTTAATTTATCATGTACTCTCCCCCCCCCCCCTTTTTGTGTGCTTTTTCACTTTATTTTTAATGATGTGCTCAGTTGCTCCTCAGTCATGTCCAACTCTTTGCCACCCTTTGTAGACCACCAGGCTCCTCTGTCCATGGGATTTCCCAGGCAAGAATACTGAAATGGATTGCTATTTCCTCCTCCAGGGGATATTCCTGACCCAGGGATCGAACCCGCATCTCCTGTGTCTCCTTCATTGCAAGCAGATTCTTTACCCACTGAGCCACATTGAGAGCTCCATCACAGCACAGTTTGGCCCAAACTCATGTTTCTAGCTGCAATTCTCACTTTTTTCTGTGAGGCATTCTTAAAACTTTCCCAGTCTCTCTTAAAATGACAACATATCCTTTCGTTTAGAATATGCACTTAAGTTATAGCCCACCCCCCCACCTTTTTTTTTTTAAAAACAAGAGCCTTCTTTGCTGGATGCTGAATTCCTTAAAGTCAGGGATCAATGTTTTGTTTCTTAGTACTAATAGGGCTTCCCTGGTGTCGCAGACAGTTGAGAATCTGCCTGCAATGCAGGAGACCTCGGTTCAGTCCCTGGGTTGGGAAGATCCTCTGGAGTAGGGAATGGTAATCCACTCTAGTATTCTTGCCTGTAATATCCCATGGACAGAGGTGCCTGGGGGCTACAGTCCATGGGGTCGCAAAGAGTCAGACGTAACTGAGTGACCAGCATACATGTTAGTAATACAGTGCCCTGTAGAGAGTAGGTGCTTAGTGAACATTTTAGGTAATGGAAAGTTCTTGAAGAATATGATTGCCTAGGTAAACCAGTGTTCCTGGGCCTCTTGTGAGTAGTGATGTAGATATGAGAGTTTGTGGATGAAATATACAGACTGTATCACATATGTTATGTACTTATGCAGAATATCCACACCAAGCTGCTACATTCTAAATTAATAGGTAATGCAAAAAGGCTATATATTTTTTTCTATATAGATGGTGAGATTTGAGTCTGGGATGAATGTATACTAAATTACATTTGTTTAAAACTTTATATACTAGGAAAATAATTGGACTTTTAACTTCACTGTGATTAACAGTTGTTAATGTTATTTTTCTTTAAAATTCTGTAGAAATTAAAAAGTCTCCAAATGTAGGTTACTCAGTTAATTGGGATTTGATGTAGTTTACACCTGGCCTCCTCTTGCACTTTTTTTTTTTTTTTTAAACTGTGGTAGAGACAACTTTCTCTTGTCCTGGCTATAACCTCTTTTAGAGAGAGACCTTATCCAGCTTACATCCCCTGAAAGGCCCTTCTCTTTAGCCATTGCTGATTGGATTCCAGATAGACTCCCGACCTGGTAGATTGGTGGGACCAGTGTCCATGAATCAGATATTTCCTGTCAGAATGTTTGAACTAAAGAACCGGGTAGCTGTGAGTAGCCAAACTAGAATTAGTACTTTGGCTAGCTGACGTGAAGGAGCAGCAACATTGAGCAAGTGGAGGCAGCTGTTTACAGAAGATAATTGGGGCAAATTGTGAAAACAGTTGACATGGAAGCTCTATAAAGAGACAGAAGTTAATATCCTGATGGCTTTCTTTCTTTATATACATATATATACACACATATATACATATATCTATTTACACATACATATATGTATATATATAATTTTTTTTTTTTTTTCTTTTTTTGGCCGTGGTGGGTCTTAGCTTTGGCATGTGGATCTTTAGTTGTGGCATGTGGGCTCTGGTTCCCCATCCCGGGATTGAACCTGGACCCCCTGTATTGGGAGCATGGTGTCTTAGCCACTCTACCACCAGCGAAGCCCCATTCCTGCCACCTCTTCCCCAGATGTGCCTTTCTAATACTGAAGCCAGAGCTCCTTTTTAGCTGTCTCCTCTGTATATACCATTTGAGTTAATGTGCAACCAAAAGAGTTTTGATTCCAGTATTGCCACATGATCAGCTCTCCAGTATTGGAGATGAGGTATAATCTTTACCTGTGAGTGCTTTGTTATAATCTGCTTTATTTTCTTGGAACATGTTGAACAAAGTGTCATCATGTTTGGTGGCAGGAGAACATTTAGGAACCCATATTGTTACTTACTTATCTCTCTACCAGGGTGCTTAGTCTTTGAAGAAAATGAAAGTAGCTTTGTTGCTTTTCTTTCTAAAAAGGATACCTGCTTTTTTAGGAAAAAACCCAAATAGTGCAGAATATAAAGAAGAAAATTAGGATAACCTGAAACTCTGCTTTCAGGTAAGAAATCATGTTTTAGTAAAAGTCTCTTAAGTCATTCTTTTTCTCTTTCCTCAGATACACTGTTTTATGTAGACAAACTAATTATATGTTACTCTGTTACTTTTGTTGATACTAAGTAGGTTCCTTTGTGTTCATATGTACTTACATTGTCCTTTTCTGTGGCTTTAGTGTAGCATTCCATTGTTTGATCATACATTAACTTAACCAGTCCTCTCTTGATGAGCATTTGGGTTGTTACATGACTTTGGAATTGTCTGATTATCACCTTACATATAGTCTCTCAAATCAGATTGCAGAGTAGCTCATAGAGCATATCTGGAAGGAAATCTGGCAATATGATGAAACTTTATTTTTAAAAAATATTTAGATAAAACTTTAAAAATTATCCTTACAGTGTTAGAGCTCATGAGTGTAAAGGCTTCATAGTCTTTGAAGTGTTTATTCTGACTCTGCGGTTTGTGAGCTGTTTTAGCAGTGTATTGGTTCTAAATCACCACAAGACAAAATTGGAAGGGACTTTTTACTCTGGGTAACTTTGCTGTTAGACTCATGAACTTTATTCTGATTATTGAGAAAGGCTCAGTAACTAGTGATGAATGTAGGAGTTTAAGAGCAGTAGTAAGAGCACTGAGATTGCTAAGTTGCGTCAGTCGTGTCTGACTCTGTGCGACCCCATAGACTGCAGCCCACTAGGCTCCGGTGTCCCTGGGATTCTCCAGGCAAGAATACTGGAGTGGGTTGCCATTTCCTTCTCCAATGCATGAAAATGAAAAGTTAAAGTGAAGTCTCTCAGTTGTGTCCGACTCTTAGCAGCCCCGTGGACTGTAGCCTACCAGGCTCCTCCGTCCATGGGATTCTCCAGGCAAGAGTACTGGAGTGGGGTGCCATTGCCTTCTCCAAGTAAGAGCACTAGCTCAGAATAAATGGAAACTTAAGAAAATACTTAAGACAATAGAGCTTTTGCATTGTGTTCAAAGTAAGATAAATAAGGGGACAGTGGACCCACTGCTTGGTAGAGTGGTATAATAGAGGGTGGTGGTCAGCAGAATGTTCTTTTACTCTAATACTTTGTTTCCATTTTCCCTTCTAAGAGGAATCCCGTAACTGTAAGGATAAGTCATACATTAAGAGGGAATCTAACCTCTAGATTGGTAAGGAATGATGAGAGCTTTCTTAGAGTGTTAAGAGAAAAAATTTTCAGGAATGGTACATTCCTTTCAGTGAAGGAGATAAAGCTATGGTTCTGTGTGATTATTAACCTTTAGCTTATTAAGTTTCAAGAAGAGCGGAAATTGGCAAGTATTATCTTTGGTTATTCCTCCCATCACCTCCTCATTTTGGGAACTGTGAGAGAAACTTGCCACTATTAAATAATCACTCACTAAAGAGTGAACGGATAGTAAAAAAAATTGAAGTGATACTAGTAATTTATGTTAAACCTGTCGTATTTTGATTATATCAAATTGCACAGAATCTGAAGCTATCCTTGTAAAAAACGATGAGGTTTTTTTGTTTTTGTTTTAGTTGACTTGGAGAGACATCATTGGCGGCAAGCCACAGGGTCTTATCCTTAATTTTTTTCTTCTTCAAGATTTTCAGTAAAGATCCTTGGTTTATGAACTGTTCCTTGGAGTGGCATTGCTCCTGTTTCAGTAGAGTGAAGTTGACTTTGGAATCTCCTTCTTTGTTTTTTTTTTTTCCTTTCTTTTTTTTTCTTTATCCTTCTTTGTTTTAAAATAAAAACTCATTTTGATCTATTTTGTAAATTAGAGTTACATTAAGATTTTGGGAGGAGAAAGGGGGATAGTAGCTGCTTTATAAATAAGCTTGAAAACCATTAGCAATATTGGTGCTCAAAAAGTCAACACAATCTGAAACTCCATGTATAATGGGTAATGCAGTGCTTATGAGTTGGAATATTGTGTTGAATTGTATACAACACAATGACAATCTACTTGTGAAGCTATTTGAATATTGTGTAATTTCACATATCTTCATGGGACCTCATAAAAATCATGAGAAATAGAATGATTTGGCCAAGATTATACAGCTAATAAGTAACAGAGCTAGGACTGGAATTTAGTTCTTTTTCTTACTCGGTATACCTTTCTCTAACCATGTTCTTTGTTGTTTTTTTTTTAAAGAGGAACTTGACTATGGGAGTTGGAAGTGAAGTGAAGTTGCTCAGTCGTGTCCGACTCTTTGCAACCCCGTGGACTGTAGCCTATCAGGCTCCTCTGTCCATGGGCTTCTCCAGGCAGGGATACTGGAGTGCGTTGCCATTTCCTTCTCCAGGGGATCTTTCCAACCCAGGGGTCGAACCTATGTCTTTTCTGCATTTGCAGGGGGATTCTTTACCACTGGTCCACCTGGGAAGCTCATAGGCAGATTAATTGTGACTAAAGGGGATTAGGCAAGGTTTCAAGGAAAGTGAAGGATGAATTGATCCTTTCAGTTCCGTTCAGTCGCTCAGTTGTGTCCGACTCTTCGCGACCCCATGAATTGCAGCACGCCAGGCCTCCCTGTCCATCACCAACTCCCGGAGTTCACTCAAACTCACACCCATTGAGTCGGTGATGCCATCCAGCCATCTCATCCTCTATCGTCCCCTTCTCCTCCTGCCTCCAATCCCTCCCAGCATCAGAGTCTTTTCCAATGAGTCAACTCTTCACATGAGGTGGCCAAAGTACTGGAGTTTCAGCTTTAGCATCATTCCTTCCAAAGAACACCCAGGACTGATCTCCTTCAGAATGGACTGGTTGGATCTCCTTGCAGTGCAAGGGACTCCCAAGAGTCTTCTCCAACACCACAGTTCAAAAGCATCAATTCTTCAGTGCTCAGCTTTCTTTATGGTCCAATTCTCACATCCATACATGACCAATGGAAAAACCATAGCCTTGACTAGACGGACCTTTGTTGGCAAAGTAATGTCTCTGCTTTTGAACATGCTATCTAGGTGGTCATAATTTTCCTTCCAAGGAGTAAGCGTCTTTTACCCGGATGGGATAGTTACTATGGTTTGTGGATCTTTGCATGACACAGGCACTCTCATCTCATCCCCACACCTGCTTTGTTTTCTTTCAGTGATGTTCTTTACTGCCATTGAGCCTTTCTTTTCCCCTGGAACTTAATCGCTTTTCTGTGCCTTTAATTTTCAGAGAGGCCTTTATTAAACATCCAATCTGAAGTAGTTCTAGTTCCTATCCTTAATAGCACTTACCACAGTTGAGAATTACGTACTTACTTTTATTTACTTGTGTAATGTCTTTTTATTTTTGGCTGCTCTGCTTGGCTTCCAGAATCTTAGTTCCCTACCAGGGATCAGGCCTGCACCCTCTGCAGTGAAAGTGCAGGGTCCTAACCGTTGGGATTGCCAGGGAATTCTTGTCAGTGTCTTTGTTATGTAGGGTTGCAAGTTCTATGGTTGTGACTGTCTTAAATTAACTAAGTTTTGCAGTGCCTGCAAATACTGGGATCGATCCGTATCTGTTAAAATATTTCAAAAATCTTACGATCACTGTAGGTGGTTTCTGGAAGATGAGGGTAGGCTGGATGTGGTGGTTTTTCCTGTTTTCTCAGTTTTGGGGGGTATTTCAAAGTACTGTCAGTCCTTTTATGATGTCCTGCTTTGTACCCCAGCTTCATTAAAAGGTACTTCCTTGATGGAAAAAAAGAAATTTTCGTTTTGTCAGTTCCCCGCCACCCTCCATGTTCTTTGATTTTAGCACCTATAGAATAAAAGTCTAAGATTGGGAATTAGTTTTTGAAGCCAAGTTAGGGCTCTGCATGGACCAGGAAGAAAACCCTATTTAGCAGAAAGAAAAAGGAATTTTTAAAAGTCAGTCAAGGTGTGTGCTGTGTTCTGGTGTGGTCTACTCTTTGTTTGATTTTGTTTTATAACTTAAACAGTGTTGTGTTAATTTCTGCTGTACAGTGAAGTGATTCAGTTATGTATGTATATACATTATTTTTTATATTTTCTTCCCATTATGGTTTGCCACAGGATATTGAATATAGTTCTCTGTGCTATACAGTAGGACCTTGCTGTTTATCCATTCTACCTGTAATAGTTTGTGTCTGCTAACCCCAAAATCCCACTCCATCCTTCCCTCACCTCACCTTCCCCTTGGCAGCCACAGGTCTGTTCTCTCTGTGAGTCTGTTGCTGTTCTGAGGTAGGTTCATTTGTGTAATATTTTAGATTCCACATATAAATGATATATTCTAACTTACTTAGGATGATAATCTCTGTGTCCATCCATTTTGCTGCAAATGGCATTATTTCATTCTTTTTTATGGCTGAGTAGTAGACCATTGTCTATATATGCCACATCATCTTTATCCATTTGTCTGTCAGTGATTATTTACAATGTTCCGTGTCTTGATATTGTGAACAGTGCTGCTATGAACATAGGGGTAGATGTATCTTATAGTTTTGTCCAGATATGTGCCCTAAAGTGGGATTGCTGGATCATTTGGCAGTTTTATTTTTAGTTTTTTGAGGAATCTCTTTACTGTTACCCATAGTGGCTGCACCAATTTACATTCCTACCAACAATGAAGGAGAGTTTCCTTTTTTCCTGGTGTGGTCTACTCTTAATCTAAGATCCATATAATATTACAAAGACCTTACTTCTCTGTAGCTTGCTTTGCTGTGCTTCCTTGGTTTGGCATATCTTATAGTAGCAGAAATGGCTACTGCACACCATCTTTATACCACACTAGAAGCCACATATTTATACTACGCAAAGCAAAGCAGAATATTTTCTGAAACCTACTGTGTAAGAACAAAGAAACTACTTTTTCCAAAACCTTGCTAGCAGATGGTGCTTCATAGATCATCGGCTTTATTTCTAAAGTAGAATTCAGAGAGGATAGATTTTGGTTGACTTAAACTGATGACCCATTCCTGAAGCTGATCCCAGCACACCTCATAGATTTAAAAAAGGTGTTTTCCCCAAAGAAATTTGGCATGTTGTGATTACATAGAAGGTGAAATTGTTTTGGGACAGCAAGGACATAGATACCTAGTACATTGTACTATACTGAAAACTCCATTTTTTTAACTTTTGGAAGTTTTATAATTTTATTTGACAGTCAATGGTTAGTTCTCATCTATAAAGTTTTGGAAGTGATGACAGGTACCTGAGTAACCAATGTATTGAGTTTGTTTATTGAATCTTCATCCTCATTGGGTTTTCTGGATAACCACACACAGATACAGTATGGGACAGTTCTTATTCCTTTGGCCCTTACTGCTTTGTTGAGCCCAGTGTCAATGGGCAGATCTGGACATTCTGTCTCCTTAATGGCAAATTTCTGGATCTCTTTTAGTGCCTGAGGGGCACACTTCTTGATGCTCACTCTATGGATGCACTCATGAATGTTGATGGTATATTTTCTCATCACTAACCAGAATGGTTGAATGGTCTTATTCTCATCACCCATCTTTGTGGGAGTCATTCTGCTGGGTTCAGGTTGGAAGACTGAAAATCATTTCTTAATATTCTGTTTACTGACTTGATTATTTTTTATGTGTCTTTATCTCTATATTTAAATACTTTTTTCAATATATGACATATATTGAATATTTAACATTTGTAAAGCATTTGCTGGGCTCTGTTGTTGTTCTGTCACTAAGTCATGTCTGACTATTTGTGACCCAGTGAACTTCAGAACGCCAAGCTTCCCTGTCCTTCTGTCTTCTGGAATTTGCTCACACCCTTGTCCACTGTGAGTCACTCATGGCTGTCTAACCAACCATCTCATCCTCTGCTGCCCCTTCTCCTCTTGCTCTCAATATTTCCCAGCATCAGGGTCTTGTCTTGTGAGTTGGCTCTTTGAATCAGGTGGCCAGTGTATTAGAGCTTCAGCTTCAACATCAATCCTTCCAATGAAAATTCATGGTTAATTTCCTTTAATATTGACTGGTTTGCTCTCGTTGCTGTCCAAGAGACCCTCAAGAGTCTTCTCCAGCACCACAGTTCAAAAGCATCAGTTTTTCGGCGCTCAGCCTTCTTCATGGTTCAGCTCTTACATCCAAACATGACTACTGGAAAAATCATAGCTTTGACCAAATGGACCTTTTTTGGCAAAGTAATGTCTCTGCTTTTTAATACACTGTCTAGGTTTGTCATAGCTTTTTAAATTACGTGGCTCTGGTCACTGTCCGCAGTGATTTTGGAGCCTAAGAAAATAAAATCTGTCACTGTTGCCACTTTTTCCCCATCTATTTGCCATGAAGTGATGGGTCCAGATGCCATGATCTTAGTTTTTTTGAATGTTGAGTTTTAAGCCAGCTTTTTTAGTCTCTCTTTCACACTTGTCAAGAGGCACTTTTTAGTTTCTCTTCACCTTCTGCCATTAGAGTGATATCATCTGCATATCTGAGGTTGCTGATATTTTCTGGCAATCTTGATTCCAGCTTGTGATTCATCCAACCTGGCATTTCGCATAATGTACTCTGCATATAAGTTAAATAAGCAGGGTGACAATATACAACCTTGGCATATACTCCTTTCCCAATTTTGAACCAGTCAGTTATTCGTCTCTGGTTTTAACTTTCTTCTTGTCCTGCATATAGGTTTCTCAAGAGACAGGTTAAGTAGCCTGGTATTCCTATCTCCTTAAGAATTTTCCACAGTTCATTGTGATCTGCACAGTCAAAGGCTTTAGCATTGTCAATGAAACAGAAGTAGATTCTTTTTGGGGGAATTTCCTTGCATTTTCTATGATCCAGCTGATAATTTGATTTCTGGTTCCTCTGCCTTTTCTAAATCCAGCTTGTACATCTAAAAGTTCACGTACTGTCTAAGCCTAGCTTGAAGGATACTGTGGTAGATATAGAAATACATTTAGATATGTATCTAACCTTAAGGAAGAGTGAGCTCTATGACAGACCTGAGTTCAAGTCCTGTTTCTGTAATGTATTAGGTCTCTGGCTTTGGTTAAGTTCCTTAATCTCTTAGTGTCTTATTATTTACTTGAAAATGAGGGTGATAACACCTAAAATGCAGGGCTTTGTGCAGATTAAATAAGATAATGCATATCAACGCTTAACATAGTGCCAGTTTGTAAGAAATATACAAAAAACAATGGTGTGTGAGGAAAAGTGTTAAATTCCATTAAAGTATGTATAGCTGAAGTGCAATGAAGGGAGTAACTTTGGTATATATTACTCCAGCTAATTTTCTGTGAATACTTATAAAAAATTGAGTTCATTTGTACTCTTATGAACATTTTCTCATAACCTTATGCTTATTTGAGAACAGAATTTAATGACATCCTACTTTTAGTATTTTGAATGTAGCACATATTTAGTGTTTTTCCTGTGAAGAAAAAAAAAATTAAAATATTCTTGAGCATAGAAACCTAGGTCATGTCCAGGGTCAATAGGTAAAAACTTATAAGACTTTTATTGCTAAATTGCCTTCTAGAAGGGTTCTACTAGTTTACACCCCAACAGCAGTGTTTGAGAGTGCCTGTTTGTTTGCATTAGATATTTTAAAAATTTCATGTAGTAGGGAGAAAACAGATATAGTTACTATCCTAAACTACTTGATTCCTGCAACAGTTAAGATTTTAAGGTGTTATTACATTGTTTGTATTGATGTATTTGGTTCTTACGTTTTAGTAGTGAGTAGTCTATTATTTAGAAAGACTTTTCCCATTCTGAGATCACATATTCTTTGCTATTTTTTCCAGTTTTTATGAATTTTTTAGTTTTTAATCCATCTGGAATTTATTTTGGTGTATTATAAAGTAGATCTAATATTCTTTCAAACTATTATTCATTGATTCTAGTATCCATCTGTTTTTTTCACTGTTTTGATATGCCATCTCTGTCTTATACAGAATTTTTGAGTGTATTCCTGGAGGTCTATTTTTAAGCTTTTTATTGTTTGTTTGGTTTTACTTTAGTCACTTCATGATACAGTGTAGCACCTGACAATATTAAACCACATTACTAGTGAAAAGTTATTTATTCCTTGAGATAAAACTTCAGAATTCTTTTGTTGTTGTGTTGCCCTCCTCCACCCACATTCTGTTGATATTTAAAAAAATTTTTTGTTGGAATTTTTATTGAAATTGCATAATATTTATAAATAGCAGGAATTGACATCTTACAGTATTGATTCTTCCACTTCTGGAAGCATAATGTGCTTTCCCATTTATGTATTCGTCTCTGTTTCTTTGTGAAATATTGTGGGGTTTTCCCTTTATGTAGATTCTGCGCATTCCTAGGTATTTTTGTTTCTTATTATTAATGGAATTTTCACACACTTTTATCATTATTTTACTTTATTTTTGGTAGCAATTTTGAGATACATACAAGTCACTCATTAAAACTGTACAACTTGATGGCTTTCGGTGTATTCACAGAATTGTGCAATTTTTGCCACAATTTTAGAGCACTTTCATCACCTCAGAAAGAAACCCCACACCTTTTAACTATCACTATAAATCCCCTGCCCTCCCACCCCTAAGCAACAGTCTCCTTCCTCTATGTATTTGTCTATTTTGAATCTTTCATACAAATGGAATTATAGTATCTTGTGACTGACTGCTTTTACTTAGCGTTTTCAAGATTCATCCATATTGGAGAATGTATCAGATCTTCATTCCTTTCTGTGACTGAGTAATATGCCATTGTATGAACATACCACATTTTGTTATTAATAATTCATTCATCAGTTGATAGACATTTGAGTTATTTCTATCTTTTGGCTTTTATGAATAATGCTTCTGTGAACATGTGTGTAAAAAGTTTTCCATGGACTTAGTTTTTATTTCCCACAGGTTATACCTGGGAGTGGAATTATTTGGTTAAGTGTTAACTCAGTTTTATTTTTTCAAAAACTGCCACACTGAGATGGAGGTTCAAGAGGGAGGGGACATATCTAATGTATGGATGATTCATATTGATATATGGCAGAAACCAGCACAATAATGTAAAGCAATTATCTTCCAATTAAATAAATTTAAATAAGTGGATTTATGTTAGCACAGTATTTGCAAAAAAATAAAAATAAATAACCACCAAAAACCACCAAACTATTTTCCAAAATGCTGCAAAATTTTGTATTCCCTTTAGTGGTGTATGAGGATTCCAGTTTCTCAACCTCCTCAACCAATACTTGTTATTTTGACTGTTCTAGCCATCCTAGTGATCTTAAAGTGGTATACAGTGGTATCTCATTGTGGTTTTGATTTGTGTTTTTCTGATGAATAATGATGAATATCTTTTCATATGCTTATTTGTTACTTGTGTATTTTTTTGGGAGAAATGTCCTTTGAGATCCTTTGCTCACTTTTTAATTGGGTTATTTATATTTTTATTATTGGGTTGTAAGAGTTGCAGTCCCCCCCCCCCCCCCCCCCCCCCCCCCCCCCCCCCCCCCCCCCCCCCCCCCCCCCCCCCCCCCCCCCCCCCCCCCCCCCCCCCCCCCCCCCCCCCCCCCCCCCCCCCCCCCCCCCCCCCCCCCCCCCCCCCCCCNTTTTTATTATTGGGTTGTAAGAGTTGCAGTCCCCCCCCCCCCCAATACTGTAGGTAGTTGTTTCACTTTATCAATACTGTTCTTGGAAGCACAAAAGGTTTTAATGTTGAAGGTGAAGTCGCTCAGTCGTGTCCGACTCTTTGCGACCCCGTGGACTGTAACCTACTAGGCTTCTCCGTCCATGGGATTCTCCAGGCAAGAATACTGGAGTGGGTTGCCATTTCCTTCTCCAGGGGATCTTCCCGACCCAGGGATCGAACCTGGGTCTCCTGCATTGGAGGCAGACGCTTTAACCTCTGAGCCACCAGGGAAGCCCTCTTAATGTTGAAGTTTAATTAATTTATTTATTTTGTTGCTTATGCTTTTGGTATCTCATCTGTTTCCAGACTCTATTGCCAAATCCAAAGGCATGAAGATTTACCCCTATGTTTTCTTCTAAGTTTTATAGTTTTGGCTCCTGTATTTTAGATCTTTTATCCATTTTTAGTCAGGTTTTTGTACATGGTTTGGGATAAGGGTCCAACTTCATTTGTTAGCATGAGCCTGTCCAGTTGTTTTAGCACCATTTGTAGAAGGTGGCATTTTGCTTTGAGTGGTTTTGGCAGCTTTGTTGGAAACCTGTTGACCATGGATGCATGGGTTTGTTTTTGTATTCTCATTTCTGTTTTGTTGATTCGTATGTCTTGATTACTGTAGCTTTTTAGTAATATTTGAAATGGGAAAGTGTGGATCTTCTTTTTCAAAATTGTTTTTGGCTGTTCTGGGACTGTTGAGTTTCCAAAGGAATTTTGCAATTAGTTTCTACAAAGAAGCCAGCTGGGATTCTGATAGAGTGTGATGAATCTATAGATAAAGCTGAAGAGTATTACTATTTTAACAACAGTAAGTCTTGATACATGAACATGGGATGTCTTTATATTAAGTTTTTTAAAAACTTTTTTCAACTATCAGTATAAATTTTGCACCTAATTTTATTAAATATATTCCCAATAATTTTTTTAATGCTATTGTAAATGGAATTGCTAAGTTTCATCTTTTCGTTGTTTGTTGCTAGCATATAGAAATACAGTTGATATTTGTATATCGATCTTGTTACTTGCAATCTTGTTAAATTTGTTTATTCTCTTTAGTGATTCTTTAGGACTTTCTTAGGATTTACATAAGATCATGTTGTCTATGGTTAGAAACAGTTTTACTTCCTTATTTCAATTGGGATGTCTTTTGTTTCATAATATAACCCTTTATTATTAAATCTTATATCTTTGGCTGGCTCCATCAGTGGTTCTCAAAATTTGGTGTGTGGACCCTGGGGGGTCCCAGAGAGCCTTTCAGGGGGTCTGAGAGGCAAGACATACTTGCCTTTTGGTTGATGTTTTCACTGGTAGTGCAAAGGCATGATGGATAAAACTCCTGGTTACGTTGCAAGAAATACAGTGGTGTTAAATAGTTAATGTAATCTTTGCTGCCAAGCACTTGCTGTTTAAAAAAAAAAATTCACTTGATGCCTTTGAAGCAATGGAAATTAATACTATTAAATCTCAAAAGCTGGTGTGCATGTCTTTAATATTCTGTGATGAAATGAGAAATGCATATAAAGCATTTCTTATGTGTACTGCAGTATACAGATGGTTGTTGTAGGGAAGTGCACTCATGTGATTGGGTTGTAAGCTGAAGTAGTTGCTTTTTCATGAAATACCATATTTGTTTGAAAGAATGATTAACTCAAGTTATCCAGATGTGTGTGTGTGTGTGTGTATAATTCCCTGGGTGGCTCAGAGGTAAAGAATCTACCTACCTGCCAGAAGACGCGGGTTTGATCCCTGGGTTGGGAAGATTCCCTGGAGAGGCTAATGGTAGCCCACTTCTGTATTCTTGCCTGGAAAATCCCATGGACAGAGGCACCTGGCAGGCTATAGTCTATGGGGTCGCAGAGTCAAAGGACTGAACAGCAACAACAGTATGGTGTGCATTTTCTGGAATGAATGAAGCAAGCATGTCACTTCAGAGAATGCTGAAAGTATTAGCTGTCAGTGATAGAATTGAGCTTTCAAGAAAAAAAAACTTGGAGAACTTGTACCTGTCACTGAGTTTGACAGCTGCCCAAAACTTAGATTTATTATGAGATTGATGGAATTGTTAATGATGTAATTTTTTGATATTGTATAATGAAATATGTGAACATTGGAAAGATTGGCATAACTTAGTGAACTGATATATTGCATATCTCCAGTGCATGATGTTATATAGTCATTTATGGATGAAAGATCTATTCAGAGACCAAGATAGGTCAAAGGATTTTCAGTTCAGTTTAGTTGCTCAGTTGTGTCCGACTCTTTGTGACCCCATGGACTGCAGCATGCCAGGCTTCCCTGTCCATCACCGATTTCCTTGTGGCTCAGCTGGTAAAGAATCTGCCTGTAATGCGGGAGACCTGGGTTTGATCCCCTGGAGAAGGGAAAGGCTACCCACTCCAGTATTCTGGCCTGGAGAATTCCATGGACTGTATAGTCTATGGGGTTGCAAAGAGCTGGACACGACTGAGTGACTTTCACTTTGTCTTCAAATTCAGCAAAAGTGAAATTGAGTACTTCATGTTGTACTTATATTCATTTTCTTGCCTGCTGCTTTACCTGCATCTTTCTGCTACTGCTGCTAAGTCACTTCAGTCGTGTCTGACTCTGTGCGACCCCATAGACGGCAGCTCACCAGGCTCCTCCATCCCTGGGATTCTCCAGGCAAGAACACTGGAGTGGGCTGCCGTTTCCTTCTCCAGTGCATGAAAGTGAAAAGTGAAAGTGAAGTTGCTTAGTCGTGTCCGACTCATAGCGACCCCATGAACTGCAGCCTACCAGGCTCCTCCCTCCATGGGATTTTCCAGGCAAGAGTACTGGAGTGGGGTGACATTGCCTTCTCCACCTGTATCTTGCTTAACTATGAATTTCTCACATCGGAGTTTATCTTATTACCTGTCCTTCCTTTCAGACTTTAGAATAGTGCTTCTGGAACTTTAATGTACCTATGAATGACCTGGAGGTTTTTTTTAAAAGACAAATTAACTCAAGCAGTCTGGAACTTTGAGATTCTTCATTCTAACAGTTTCCAGATGATGCTGATCTGGTTGGTCCTTGAGTAGAAAAGCCTTAGAGTACATTAGTGTCATTATTCTGCTCTTGTTTTTTTATACTGTTGGTGTATTTTGATTACATATATTTTTAAAGTTCCATAAGACATTAATTAAGTCAATATTCAATTAGGTTTATCCACATTTATTCTTTTTGTTGCTCTTCATTCTGTTTTGCATCTCTGGGCTTTCATCTGGGGTCATTTTTCTTTCAGCATTTTCTTTAATGTGGTTCTGCTGTGGATGATCTTTCTTGTATTTGCTTGTCTTTTTTCTTAAATTTTAAAAAGTTTATTGTTTTTTTGCTGAGCTGGGTCTTCGTTGCTGTGCAGGCTTTTCTCCAGCTGCAGAGAGCAGGGGCTGCTACTCTAGTTGTGGTGCTCAAACTTCCCATTGTGGTGGGATCTAGTTGTGGTGCACAGGCTTAACTGGTCAGATGCCTGTTGGATCCTTCCAGATTTGGGATTAAACCCTTGTCTCTTGCATTGACAGATTTTTTTTTTTTTTTTTTTTTTACCATTGAGCCACTAGGGAAGCCCCTGTTTGTCTTTTAAAATGAAAACAATATATATTTTCAAACAAGCAAACACTGAAATAGAGTATTGAATTGCAGATTTGTGAATGCTATTGCTTCTTTCAATAAGTCATTCTATTAAAATTTTTTTTGTGTGTGTGGCTTGTCTGTGTCAATTTTTGTATTTATTTGCTTGGGATTCATTCTTGAAAATCAGTGAGAGTTGGACTGTGAAGAAGGCTGAGCACTGAAGAATTGATGCTTTTGAACTGTGGTGTTGGAGAAGACTCTTGAGAGTCCCTTGGACTGCAAGGAGATCCAACCAGTCCATTCTGAAGGAGATCAACCCTGGGATTTCTTTGGAAGGAATGATGCTAAAGCTGAAACTCCAGTACTTTGGCCACCTCATGCGAAGAGTTGACTCATTGGAAAAGACTCTGGTGCTGGGAGGGATTGGGGGCAGGAGGAGAAGGGGACGGCCGAGGATGAGATGGCTGGATGGCATCACTGACTTGATGGACGTTGAGTCTGAGTGAACTCCGAGAGATGGTAATCAACAGGGAGGCCTGGCGTGCTGCGATTCATGGGGTCGCAAAGAGTCGGACACTACTGAGCGACTGAACTGAACTGAGCCATTATTTCTTCAGGTATATGTCCTGCCACGTGATTTTGGCCTTTTGGAGCTTGTCTTATAAACTCTCTGCTTTTCAATCATCTTCCTTGTCTCTTTTACTCTGTTTTGCATTCTCCATCCTTTTGTCTTTTGTGTGTATACTTCAGTCTGATATTTTATTAAAAAATATTTATTTACTTGACTTTAGTTTTGACTGCATCGGGTCATAGTTGTGGCAAGTAGGATCTTCGATGTAGTTTGCAGACTTCTCTAGTTGTGGCTCTTGGGCTTAGTTGCCCTCCGGCATGTGGTACCTGAATTCCCCAACCAAGGATCAAATCTGCGTTCCAGGCATTGGAAGGGGAATTCTTAACCACTGTTCCACCAAGGAAGTCCCTAGATACTTATTTATATTTAACCTATCTTCCTTTTCCTAATCCTTCCTTAAATTGTATGTAATCTAGTATTAAAGCCATCTGTTGAGAGCTTAATTCCAGTTCAGTTCAGTCCCTCAGTCATGTCTGCCTCTTTGCGACCCCATGAATCACAGCATGCCAGGCCTCCCTGTCCATCACCAGCTCCCAGAGTTCACTCAGACTCATGTCCATTGAGTCGGTGATGCCATCCAGCCATCTCATCTTCTGTTGTCCCCTTCTCCTCCTGCTCCCAATCCCTCCCAGCATCAGGGTCTTTTCCAATTAGTCAACTTTTCACATGAGGTGGCTAAAGTATTGGAGTTTCAGCTTCAACATCAGTCCTTCTATGAACACCCAGGAGTGATCTCCTTCAGAATGGACTGGTTGGATCTCCTTGCAGTCCAAGGGACTCTCAAGAGTCTTCTCCAACACCACAGTTCAAAAGCATCAATTCTTCAGCACTCAGCCTTCTTCACAGTCCAACTCTCACATCCATACATGACCACTGGAAAAACCATAGCCTTGACTAGATGAACCTTCGTTGTCCAGTTACTGTATATTTAATTCTGAAACTTTTGATTCTCTTTTAATAGATTTTAGAACTTTGTTTTAATTCTGTATCTTGATATTTTGACATGCTGGTAATATAAATTCAGGTCTGATAAATCTATCTCATTTTTTGTCTTATTTTTTTTCCCCCTCTCTGTTTTGATTATGTGGTTTTTTTTTTTTTTTTTTTTGCTTTTTTTTTTTTTTTTTTTTTTTTTTTTTTTTTTTTTTATTTTTAATATAGATTTTAGAACTTTGTTTTAATTCTGTATCTTGATATTTTGACATGCTGGTAATATAAATTCAGGTCTGATAAATCTATCTCATTTTTTGTCTTATTTTTTTTCCCCCTCTCTGTTTTGATTATGTGGTTTTTTTTTTTTTTTGGCATACTTTAGTGTTTTTTTTTTTTTAACTTTGTTATAGAAAGAGTTAAACAGTCATGTGTAGAAGTAGGAAGACTCATAGTATGAACCTCTCACCCAGTCAGTAATTATTAACTCATAGGCAGTTTGTTTTTGTTACCTTTGTACATTTCAGTGTAGCTCTCTAAAAGACAAATACTTAAAAAATATTTATTCATAGTATCACTGGTACAGTTAAAAAGTTAACAACAATACAATACAGAGTATCTAGTGAGCAATTTTCTCTCATAGTCTAAAGTCTTTTAAAGTTTTATTTATTTTTTCCTTCATTTTGAATCCAGATTCAGTTGAAGTCTGTTGTAGTTGCTAATTTTTTTTCTTTTTGTGGCTGTGCTGCATGGCTTTCGGGGTCTTAGTTCCCTGACCAGGGTTTGAACACATGCCCTTGACAGTGAAATTGTGGAGTCCTAACCACTGGACTGCCGGGGAGTCCCTGAATTTATTCATCTTACAACTAGATGTTTGTACTCTTTGACATCATCTCATTTATCCCACCTCTGCTGGCAACCACCATTCTGCTGTCTTTTTCTCTTGAGTTGAGCTTTTTAAGATTTTATGCATAAGTGAGACCAATAGTGTTGTCTTTCTCTGACCTATTTTTTTGCTTAGCATAATTTCCTCAAGGTCCATCCATGTTACCACAAATGGCTGAATTTATTCCGTTGTATGTATGAGCCACATCTTTCTTACTCCTTCATTCATCAGTGAACATGTAGGTTGCCTTGAGGTTGTTGTTATGAAAAATGAGGTTGAGGTAGGTTGTGAAAAATGCTGCATTGAACATGGGGTTATAGTATAGACGTCCTATTGAGGTAGTAATCCATTTCATTATGATATGTACCCATAAGTGGGATTACTAGATTATGTTCTATTTTTGCATTTTTTGAGAAACCACCATACTGTTCTACATTGTGGCTGTACCAATTTACATTCCCAGTTACAGTGCACTAAGGTTCCCTTTTCTCCAAATCATCACAAATACTTGTTACCATTTGTCTTTTTTTATAATGGTCGTTCTAACAGATGTGAACATTGTAGTTCATTTGCATTCCCCTGATGATTAGTAATGTTGAACATCTTTTAAGTACCCGTTGGCTATTTGTATTAATATGTTGTCTTTGAAAGAATGTCTGTTTAGGTCATTTGTCATTTTTAATTGTTTATTTGATTTTTTTGCTTATGAGTTTCTTGTATATTTTAGATATTAACTGTTTATAAAATAAATGGCTTGCACATATTTTCTCCCTTTCTGTAGGCTGATTGTTTCTTTTGCTGTGCAGAAGCTTCTTAGTTTGATTTAGTCCTAGTTGTTTATTTTGTTATCACTGCTTGTGCTTTTGGTTGTGATAGCCAAAAAAATTGTTACCAAGACCACTGTCAAATAACTTTTCCTTTATGATTTTGGTTTCAGATCTGATGCTTGAGCCTTTAATCCATTTTGAGTTAATTTTTGTGTCTGATGTAAGATAAGGGTCCAGTTTCATTCTGTTACATGTAGCTATTCAGTTTTCCCAGCACCCTGTGTTGAAGAGACTGTTCTTTCCCCATTGAATATTCTTGGCTTCCTTGCCAAATATTAGTTAACCATTTATGCATAGGTTTATTTCTGGCCTCTTCATTCTGTTCCATTCATCTCTGTGTCTGTTTTTATGTCAGTGCTGTACTGTTTTGATTATCATAATTTTGTAATATAATTTGTAACAAGGAGTTGTGATGCCTCTAGCTTTGTTCTTTCTCAGAATTGCTCTGGCTATTTGGAGACTTCTGTGGTTTCATGTGAATTTTAGGAATTTTTTTCTACTTTTTTGAAAATGCCTTTGAAAGTTTGAGGGATTGCATTGAATTTTTAAATGGTCTTAGGTATTATGGACATTTTAACAATGTTAATTCTTCTGCTCTTTGAACACAAGGTATCTTTCCATTTATTTGTGTCTTCTTTAGTTTTCTTCCTCCTTGTCTTATAGTTTTCAGATTTTCCACCTTTTTTTTTTAATATGATGAATATTTTTACTTCTGAATATTTTATATATGCTACTGTAAATGAGATTGTTTTCTTTTTTCAGATAATTCATTGTTAGTATATTGGAAAATAACTTATTTCTCTATGTTGATGTTGTGTCCTGCTACTTGACTGGATTTGTTCACTCTTAACAGTTTTTTGTTTGTTTCTGGTGGAGTCTTTAGAATTATTTTATTTTACTGTTTTTTATTTTGACTCTGAATCTTCATTGTGTCATGTGGGTTTCTCATTGTGGTGTGGGGGCTTCTCTTGTTGCAGTGTATGGGCTTAGTTTCCCCCAGGGTATGTGGGCTCTTAATTCCCTGGCTGGAGATCGAACCCATGTCCGCTGCATTGGAAGGCAAATTCTTAACCAGTGGACCACCAGGAAAGTTCTAGGGTTTTTTTATATGTGAGAGGTGATCATGTTATCTGCACACATGATACTCATACCAGGGATGAATCTCACTTGATGATGATGTGGTGGTGTTCAGTCACCAAGTTGTGTCCAACTCTTCTTGACCCCATCGACTGCAGCATTCCAGGCTTCCCTGTCCCTCACCGTATCCTGGAGTTTGTCCAAGTTCTTGTCCATTGAATTGATGATAATTGTGTATAATCCTTTTAATGTGCTGTTGAATTTGGTTTGCTAGTATTTTGTTGAAGAATTTTTGCATGTATGTTCATCAGGAGTATTGACCTGTAGTTTTCTTGTATCCTTTATTGGGCTCTGGTATCAGGGTAATGCTGACCTTAGTGTAAAATGAGTTTGGGAATGTTCCCTCATTTTCAGTTTTTTCTTTTGAGGATTTGAAAAGGATTGGTGTTGATTATTCTTTAAATATTTGGTAGACTTTGCCAGTGAAACTTTCTGGTCCTTGGCTTTTATTGTTGGGAGGTTTTGATTACTAATTCCATTCCCCTACTAATTATTGGTCTCTTCAGATTTTCTCTTTCTTCACGATTCAGTCTTTGTTGTATGTTTTTAGATATTTGTCCATTTTTGTAGGTTGTTTAATTTGTTGGCTTATATTGTTTATATTCTATTTGTTCAGTCACTCAGTTGCGTCCGACCCTTTGTGACCTTGTGTTCTCTAGCACTCCAGGCTTCCCTCTCCCTCATCCCCTGGAGCTTGCTTAAACCCAGGAAAACATCAGGTTTACGTCTTTTTATATCAGGTGTCCATTAACATTATCTTAATTATATTTATTTTTAGCAGTTTTGCCATTTAACCTTTATGCTAAGAGTTAACTGATTGATACACCACCATATTATAGTAAAAGCCTTCATTTCTGAAGGACAACTTTTCTGGGTTTCTTGGTTGGCAATTTTTTTCTTTCAGCACTTTGTATATATCATCCCATTCTTACTGGACTTATAAGGTTTCTTCTGAGAAATCCACCGGTAGCCTTACGGGGGTTCCTTTGTGAGGAAACTCTTTTTTTCTCTTTCAGATAATTTCATTATAATATGTATGGGAAAAGATCTTTTTGAGTTGAAAGTTTTGAGGAATTATGAGCTTCATGAACCATGGNAGCACTTTGTATATATCATCCCATTCTTACTGGACTTATAAGGTTTCTTCTGAGAAATCCACCGGTAGCCTTACGGGGGTTCCTTTGTGAGGAAACTCTTTTTTTCTCTTTCAGATAATTTCATTATAATATGTATGGGAAAAGATCTTTTTGAGTTGAAAGTTTTGAGGAATTATGAGCTTCATGAACCATGGAGGTCCAAATATGTTTATAGGTTTGAACTGTTCTCAGCCATTATTTCTTTGTAAACTACTGCTCCTTTACCCTCTTTTTTCCTTCTCGGACTTCAGTAATGCATAGATTGTTTCTCTCATTTGTATCCCAGTTTCTGTGGGCTTCCTTTACTCTTTATTCTTTCTGTGTTCTCCTCAGATTGGATAATTTCAATTGAACTGTCTTCCACTTCATAGTTTCTTCTTAATCAAGTCTGCCATTGATGCTTATCACATTTTTATTTCGTTCATTATATTTTTTAGTCCTGGAGTATTTGCTTGTTTCTGTTTTATTACAATTTCTTTTAACTTCTCATTTTGTTTGCATTATTTTCTGATTTCATTGAAATTGCCTTTCGGTGTTTTCTTGTAGCTCACCGACCTTCCTTAAAACAACTTCTTTAAATTATTTAACAAAATTTCAGATCTCATTTCCTTAGAGTTGGTTACTGGCAAATTATTGTATTCCCTTGGTGGTTTAATGTTGATTTTTCATGTTCTGTGGTGCCTTGAGTTGCTGTTCTTGCCTGTAGGGAAGCAGTAATCTTCAGTTTTTTACTGACAGGCTTTGGGAGAGGCATGGCTTTTGTCATCCCTGTTAAGAATTGTGAAGCTTTCTCAGACCTTCTAAAGTGATGTGTCTGCTCCTCATTTCTTACTCTCTTTTGGAGCATAATTCCAAGATTGTGTATCCTCTCCTGATCATGCAAATCCAGGTTGAGTGCTGATAGCCTCTCATGTGCTTTTCCTGCAGCTGTGCTGAATTCTCAAGTTTAAGTACTTTCTCCCACTTCGGCAGAGTCTGGACAGCTTTTTGCTCATGCTCACTAATTGTCTGTGAAGACTTGCTTTTGCTGCCCTTAGGGGTACAGTCAAGGGACCAGCCACAGGGTGAGAGTGTGTGAGTGAGGAACATGGAGAGTGCTGGGTGCTTATGTGGGGTTGGGGCATCTTCAGACAAGATCTCTCTTGGCACTGTGCTGTGCTGCCTTGGGGGAAGGGTGTCACAGTTTAAGTGAAATTGTTCCTCTTAATCTCTTAAGTGTGTCCCAGTCTTGGATTTTTTTTGTGTGTGTGTCAGAACTTCTCTGCTGTACTCCTAGACATACATAGAGGCACTGTTGTCTGTGGTGATTGTTAAAATCAGTGTTCTTTGGAAGATGGTAGTAAGTTCCCACTTTGCTATTTTGATGACATCACTATCTACTGATGTACTTATATAACTCAAGCTTAGATTTGTCTTTTGTATAATATTAATGTAACTAATTAAAATGGAAATAAACTATGTTCTTTATGTATCTGACATTTGTTTCATTTAGTATATCATTGTAAGTTACCCATGTTGCTTATTAGTGTATCAGTAGTCTGTTTCTTTTCACTGTTGAATAGAAATTCAACAGTGACACATCACTATAATTTTTTCCTTCTTTGGACAGGTGGTTTGTTTCTAGTTTGAGACTGCTTCAGTTCAGTTCAGTCACTCGGTCATGTCCGACTCTTTGCGACCCCATGAACTGCAGCATGCCAGGCCTCCCTGTCCATCACCAACTCCCGGAGTCCACCATTGTTTCTTGAAACTATTTTAGTTTCCTGGTACCCTTGTTAACCTTTTTTTGGTTTGTTTGTTCTTTTTATTTATCTGTTGAAGAAACTACTGATTACATGGATCATTCCACCCATAAAGGTTTTTCATTTTGGATCTTGCGATTATCCTTGTGGAATTATTGAACATTTTTCCTGTCTCCTCTATTTTTATAATTTGATTATTAGATTTAGAGGCTGGATCAGATTTAGATTAGATTTCTTGGCAAGACTTTTATAGAATGTGTTGTATTTTATCAGAAGGCAGATAATGTCATGTTGTTGTTTTTTTGTAATGCCAGCAGCCATTGCCTAGATCTTTTACTTCATTAGTAGTTGTGAAATAGTGATATTCTTTTTTAAAAATAATTTTATTTATTATTTTTGGCTGTGCTGGGTCTTTCTTGCTGCATAGGTTTGTCTCTAGTTGCAGAGAGTGGGGGCTACTCTAGCTGTGGTGTGTGGGCTTCTCACTGCAGTGGTTTCTCTTGTGGAGCACAGGCTCTCGGGTGTAGGGGCTTCAGTAGTTGTGGCATGTGGACTCAGTAGTTCTAGCTCCTGAGTACAGGCTCCGTAGTTGGGGTGCACAGGCTCAATAGTTGTGGCACATAGGCTCAGTTGCTCCACGCATGTGGGATCTTCCAGGATCAGGGATCAAACCTGTGTCCTCTGCAGTGGCAGGTGGATTCTTTACTACTGAGCCGCTAGAGAAGCCCCTAAATAGTGTATTCTAATCCTGTTTTTTTTTTTTTTTTTTAAATTAGCTGGTCTATCTGTATAAGGAGGAACTTTGTTTTAGCACCTATTACTTTGAACTACTCTTTGTACAGGAAGGAGGATACATTTCTCAATTTTCTTTTATTTACTAGTTTCAAACAGTGAATTCTTTAAAATGTTTAACATCTGATTGAAATTGGTCCTCTTTTTTTCAGGATTATTATAAAATTATGTCATTAAAAGTAATGTTTTTACTTTTATTCACCTAACTTTTGGGGAGTTATTTTATATTGGTTTATAAAGAGAACCCTCTTTTTTTCCTGATGCATAGTTTTCCATGGTCAGGATGAATTTAACTTGTATTGGTAGACTTTTAGGTTATTTCCAGTCTTTCGGTATTCAGAACAGTGTTGAGTATCATTGGGTGTTATTTTAGATGAGAAAAAGTGTGTTAGAAAAAGAGGATTAAAATAGTACTCAGGGGATCAGTGTATTTTTCATTTTGATAAATACTGTCTAATTTTTACTCATGTATGAGAGCATAAGTATGTATGTAGGAGGAGAAGGGGATGCCAGAGGATGAAATGGTTGAATGGCGTCACCAGCTCAATGAACGTGAGTTTGAGTAAGCTCGGGAGATGGTGAAGGACAGGGAAGATTGGCATGCTGCAGCCTGTGGTGTCGCAAAGAGTTGGACATGACTGAGCGACTGAACAACAACAAATGTTTTCTTTTGAGTTTATCAATACTAAGTGTTATTTAAACTTTTTACAATCTATTTATAAGAAAACATAGTACTTCAGTGGTATATTTGAATCTGATGTGTATCATTTTTTCTTTTTTAATCCTATTTACTCAGTTTTTCTAATGTTTGTTTGAGCTCAGAGAGGTTACTGTTTTGTAAAGACTTTTCCTGGTTTGTGGTTCCTTTGAGGTTTTGCTTTTTGTTGTTTTTGTCTATAATTAAACTTTTTATGTGCTCAGATGTATCAATTCAGAACAGTTTAAAAATGCCACCGCCATCTTCTATGTTATCTAGTATTTCAGTTGACTTTAAAGACTCCCAAACTACAGATAGTACCTGACTTGCAACTTTGTGATGGTGAGAAAGTGATATACATTCAGTGGAAACTGTACTTTGAATTTTGGTCTTTTCCTGGGCTAGCAATATGGGTATGATACTCTTGTATGAGGATGGACAGCAACAGTAAACCCCATAGCTTGCAGTCAACCTTGCTCCCAGTCAACTTTGCAGTCTTGAGGGTAAATAGCTGATATACTTACCATTCTGTACCCATAGAGGCACTCTGATTTTAACTTTAAATACATTATTAAATAAATTGCATGATTTTGCCCAGCTGTAGGCTAATATAAGTGTTCTGAGCATATTTAAGGTAGGTGAGGCTAAGCTATGATGCTTGGTAGATTAGATGTAATAAGTGAATTTTCGCAATTTATGGTATTTTCAACTTACAGTGGGTTTATAGTTATATAATATTGTAAATCAAGAAAAGTCTGTCATAAGTATTTGTTAATTTTTCATGAGTTTGCTTATTTATATTTACCCATGTGCTTATTTCCTTCTTTGGGATTTTTTTTTTTTTTTGCTTTTTGCTCTTAGATTCTTTTCCTTTTTCCCCTTTCTCCCCACTTTGGAAGTACCTCTTAATCTTTTTTAGAATTTGATTTTTCTATTCATGACCTGTCAGTGATGAACATATAGTACATTTGTCCAAAGTTTTGTTTCACTCTTCCTCTTGAGGTCTACCCTTGGTATCAAATTCTAGATTGAGGCTTACTTGGGTGTAAAATGGTAGATTAACCATTACTTTAACATCGTTTTAATGTTTTAAAGAACAGCTTTTTCTTTTGGTCAGAAGTCTGCCTCTCAGTCTGTGGTGGTGTTACTCTGTGTAGTTTTTTTCTCTGAAGATTTTACTAAAATTTTCTTTGGAAAATTTCTAATACGTGCAAAAGAATAATACACTTATGGTATTAAAAGGTAAATTTTGTCAGTAGTTCATCCAAGTTCATAACTATGTAGTACCTTTCTTTAATTGGCTTGTATTCACTTAATTGGCCCCTTGAATGGTCTTTTAAATGTGTTTGTAACTCTGTCAAGTAGATACCACTTTACCTTCAAGGCAACCAGTTTTAAAGAATTTATGACTTTTGATTGTTGATAGAATTTTCTAATAGCATCTTGTTACATTATTTAGTGAATCAAGCCTTAGATAATATATTAGCTGCCTCAACAGCTTTATCTTCACACTCCTTTATTGAGCTGTTATCTAGTACATAATGTTTCTCTTAATTGTCTCTTCCTTTGCACATGATGATCCTTCTGACTAGGATTCCATCACCTGTGAGCTTCTTTGTCATCACTCCTCCTCCTTATTCCTTTTCTACTGTCCTTCTTGCTTCCCTTTTTACTAATTCCTATTTTTCATTTATTTCTTTTAGGGAACTTTCCTTAATCTTTTCCAAGACTTTGTTTCCATTTCCTGCTTGTTAGGTTTAGGTTAAGAAAAAAAAAGTTGGAAAGAGTTAATGATGATGAGTTGTACTAAAAAAGTTCTCTTGAACTAGATATTGTTCAAATAGGTTGGGAAATGTTTTAAAAGTGTAGAAAGTATTCTATATTTAGACTGCTTTGCAAATTAAGTGTTTAAATTACTGTAATAGCTGAAATGGAAATGACAGCCAGTGTACTGCTTTTATTCTTTTGAAACTGCAGAACTCCAGTCATTGAACCAAAATCCTAAGAAAAGGTCCTGTGTCTAAGGATCGGTGAATATGTATTATTCCAAGTTTTAAATGATGCATTAGTTGTAATTTCTGTATACCCAAGGAACAACTCAGGCTAGGTGTGCTAGCTGGTTCTGGTCTCCTGGGTTGTTTATACTTATTTTTAACCGTTTTACCCACCTGCATAGGTCTCTGTGGCTAACCTTGGTGCTGGCTAGGGTTCTGGATAGGGCCTAGCTTCTTGCATGTACCATTCTTTTGGGACTTTGCTGAGAGTATGCTTCTCCTACATACAAATGAATTTCATTCCAAGAGTGTGTTTTTAAGTCCAGTGAAGTTAGCCTAGGTACCCAACTGATACAGTCAGCTATATCAGTTCAGTTCAGTCGCTCAGTTGTGTCCGACTCTTTACGACCCCATGAATTGCAGCATGCAAGGCCTCCCTGTCCATCACCAACTTCCGGAGTTCACTCAAACTCATGTCCATCTAGTCCAGCCATCTCATCTTCTGTCGTCCCCTTCTCCTCCTGCCCCCAATCCCTTCCAGCATCAGAGTCTTTTCCAATGAGTCAACTCTTGGCATGAGGTGGCCAAAGTACTGGAGTTTCAGCTTTAGCATCATTCCTTCCAAAGAACACCCAGGACTGATCTCCTTTAGAATGGACTGGTTGGATCTCCTTACAGTCCAAAGGACTCTCAAGAGTCTTCTCCAACATATATATAGTACTGTATTATAATAGATTTGGCACTTTTCACAGAAATAATACATACAAGACAAAAACTGAAACATTTTTAATCTTTTAAATTTTAATTTCAAGTACAATGGTGGCTCAGACGGTAAAGTGTCTGTCTACAATGCGGGAGACCTGGGTTTGATCCCTGGGTCGGGAAGATCCGCTGGAGAAGGAAATGGCAATCCACTCCAGTACTATTGCCTGGAAAATCCCATGAACAGGGGAGCCTGGTAGGCTACAGTCCAAGGGGTCGCAAAGAGTTGGACACAACTGAGCAACTTCACGTCACTTCACTTCACAATACCTTGAAGAGTACAGTAGTATAGTACAACAGCTGGTATACAGGGGCTGGCATTGAGTGAATAGAAAGAGTCCTGACTGGGAGGGAGAGGAGATGAGAGATGGTAGAGTACTACTGTATTCTATACAGTACTGTATGTACAATAAAGTACACAAGGACAACCACTTGTAGAGGATGCTTGAATGTCATTATATGTGAGGCACGTGAATTAACTTGGGTGATTGGGCATGCAAACACATGTTCACATCTTTGAAATGTTTGCAACTTGAAGGTTCATATGTAGGGGACTTTTGTACCCTTCTTACTGGCTTGTAAGAAGTATATGAGGTTGTGTTCAGCACTTTTGGCCTGGTAGTGGTCATGACGTTTTTCATCTGGTAATTGTGAGATTGTGTATGGGAATACTTACCCTTTGCCTGGGGTAGGATCTTGGTCATATCTACTAATGGTTTCTTACTAGATTTGTGGGTTAATGCCTCCTATCCTCCTATGTTTCCCTTTGGGATTCTGCTTGCCATCATATTATCATAATGTCTATTTGTGGTCTTGAAGTTTTCATGAGCATTTTCTTTTTAAATCTTAAGTGATGAGAACCATTTACTTTTTACCTTATTTCCATCCTGCTACCTCACACATTGTGTCAATTGGGTACATTTCTTTCAGTTACTGAACTTTCTTGCTTTTGAGGGATGTCTGATTACCCACGCTTAATGTTTCCAATTCCACTTTGATCTTTTCTCTTGGGCTATTATTTTTGGTGTTCTTTAGATCTGTGTTGTGACAATCCATCATTCTCTCCTATCTGTCTGGGTGGTTGGCCCTTTAGAGTTGAAATACAGTTTCTCTTCTACAGGAAAATGGCGAAAGGATTTCTTAAAGTTGCCTTCCTTCTTTCCTATACTTATTATATTGTGGACTTTAATGGATCTTTGATTTGTAAAGATCAGTGGCTTCTTTTAAACTGAAGTTTGGGCTTCTCTGTTTTCTTTTTTTTATTGTAGAAAACACATAAATTTTCTCAGCTATTTAAAAAAATATTGGAATGTATTTCATTTATAATGTGTTAGTTCCTGGTGTACAGCAAAGTGACTTGTTTATATATATATATTTTTTCATGATGGGTTATTCCAAGATATTGAATACAGTTCCCTGTGCTGTACAGTAGGAACTTGTTTATTTCATCTTAACCATTTCTAAGTGTCTGATTTAGTGTTAAGAATATTCACATTGTTATGCAACAGATCCTCAGGACTCTTTCATCTTGACAACTGAAATGCTATACCCATTAAACAATTTCTCACTTCCATCTCCTACTGACAACCACCATTCTACTTTGTCTTTGGTGGATTTGATTACTCAAGATCTTTTATAAGTAGAATCATACAGTATTTTGTCTTTCTGTGCCTGGCTTATTTACTTAGCATGATGTCTTCAAGGCTCATTCATGTTGTAGCATGTGATGGGATTTTCATCCTTTTTAAGGCTAAATAGCATTCCTCTGTATGTATGCAGCACCTTTTGCTTATTCATCTGTTTGTGTACATTTGGGTTACTTCTATCTCTTGCCTATTGTGAATAATAGCGATATAAACATAGGTGTACAAATATCTCTATGAGGTTCAGTTTTCAATTCTTTTTCATATATATACCCAGAAGTGGAATTGCTGAATCACATGGTAATTCTTTTTGAAATCTTTTGAGGAAGTACTGTATTCTTTTCCATAGTGGTCGCACCATTTAGTATTCCCACCAGCGTTGCTCAAGGGTTTCAGTTTCTCTACATCCTCATCTATATGTTATTTTATGATATTTTAATAGTAGCTATCTTTTTTAAAAAAATAATTATTTAATGGTTGTGCTGGGTCTTCGTTGCTCTTTGCGTTTCTCTAGTGGCGAGCAGAGGGTACTCTCTAGTGGCCATGCATGGGCATCTCATTGCAGTGGCTTCTCTTGTTGAAGAGCATGAACTCTAGGATGCGTGGGCTTCAGGAGTTGCAGCACTTGGGCTCAGTAGTTGTGGCTCCCAGGCTCTAGAGCACAGGCTCAGTAGTTGTGGTGCACGGGCTTAGTTGCTCTGTGGCATGTGGGATCTTCCTGGACCAGAGATCGATGTGGGATCTTCTTGGACCAGGGATTGAACCTGTGTCTCCTGCATTGTGAGACAGTTCTTTACCACTAAGCCACCAGGAAAGTGGGGAAGGCAATGGCAACCCACTCCAGTCCTCTTGTCTGGAAGATCCCCTGGACGGAGGAGCCTGGTAGGCTGCTGTCTTTCGGGTTGCACAGAGTCGGACACGACTGAAGTGACTTAGCAGCAGCAGCACCAGGGAAGCCCAGTAGTAGCCATCTTAATGGGTGTGAAGGGATAGCTCATTGTGGTTTTTTATTTATGTACTTGTTTTGAAATCATGAGATTTGAGCCTTCCATCTTTGTTCTTGTTTTACAAAATTGTTTTGGTTATTTGGGATCCTTTGAAATTTTATATAAATTTAAGAGTAGAATTTCTATTTCTGCAGAAACATTGTTGGGATTTTGGTTGGGATTGTATTGACTGTATAGATCACTTTGGGCAGTGTTGACATTTAATGATGTTAAAAGTTCCATGGATATGAGACTTCTATTTATTTGTATCTAATTTTTGGAACCTGATGGACTGCAGCGTGCCAGGCTTCCCTGTCCATTACCAACTCCCAAAGTTTTCAAACTCATGTCCATTGATCAGTGATGCCATCCAACCATTTGATCATCCTCTGTTGTCCATTTCTCCTCCTGCTTTCAGTCTTTCCCAGCATCAGAGTGTTTTCAAGTGAGTCTGTTCTTCACATCAGGTGGCCAAAGTATTGGAGTTTCAGGTTCAACATCAGTCCTTCCAATGAGTATTCAAGACTGATTTCCTTTGGGATGGACTGGTTGGATCTCCTTGCTGTCCAAGGGACTCTGAAGAGTCTTCTCCAACACCACAGTTCAAAAGCATCAATTCTTTGACGCTCAGCTTTCTTAAAGTCCAACTCTCAGATCCTTATATGACTACTGGAAAGACCATAGCTTTGACTAGATGGACCTTTGTTGGCAAAGTAACGTCTCTGCTTTTTAATATGCTGTCTAGGTTGGTCGTAACTTTTCTTCCAAGGAGCAGGCGTCTTAATTTCATTGGTGCAGTCACCATCTGCAGTGATTTTGAAGCTCCCCAAAATAAAGTCAGCTACTGTTTCCCCATCTATTTGCCATGAAGTGGTGGGACTGGATGCCATGATCTTAGTTTTCTGAATGTTGAGCTTTAAGCCAACTTTTTCACTGTCCTCTTTCACTTTCATCAAGAGGCTCTTTAGTTCTTCTTCACTTCCTGCCATAAGGGTGGTGTCATCTGCATATCTGAGATTATTGATATTTCACCTGGCAATTTTGATTCCAGCTTGTGCTTCATCCAGCCCAGTGTTTCTCATGATGTACTCTGTGTATAAGTTAAATAAGCAGGGTGACAATATACAGCCTTGATGTACTCCTTTTCCTATTTGGAACCAGTCTTCCATGTCCAGGTCTAACTGTTGCTTCTTGACCTGCATACAGATTTCTCAAGAGGCAGGTCAGGTGGTCTGATATTCCCATCTCTTTCAGAATTTTCCACAGTTTATTGTGATCCACACAGTCAAATGTATATAGTTTTGATCTAGAACAGGGAGAGGTTTTTATTTTTACAAATGAAAGATAAGCCATACACAGTTGGTAAATAGTGGAAAGATATTAGTGTAATGGGACATCTTACTAGTTCATATGAGATTTTCCGCCATCACATTGTTTTATAGTAATTCATGCGAGGTTTCTTGTGATTAAAGACAAGACTCTAGTAGTATATGAAAAAAGAGTAACAAAGCTGACATTCCTCAAAAATGCCTTCTTGTGCATATGATTGCTTTATTGCCATCAAGAACCTCTGTATTTTCTGCTTTGTAGAGCTGTGTGGAGATGCAAAGTCATAAAAAAAAACAATAGAATCATGAGAATGATTATATTCGATCTTTAATTGTTTGGAAATGATCTTTGTTAGAATTGAATGCCCTCAAGCACTTTGATATCAAAAGATGAAGCATGAACCTCAAGGTTTAAAGCTGAAGAATGTTGTTTGACACCAGTTAGCACAAATGCCAATGGATTTAACTGTGCTTGTATTTTTTAAAAAAGCTTAAATCAGACTAGTTACTGATTTTATCAGTGCTCTGATTATAGTTTCATAGGTTTTGAGTAGTTTGCTTGTAACATTTTATTGTTAGTCTCATGTTCTTTATTGTAAGATTTTCTATTATATAAGGGTTCATAGCAATGTTTACATTACATAGTAGGGAATGCTTGTACAGAGAGATTAAATGTTTTCAGTATGATACTCTTGGCTTTCAGCTATCTGAATGTTGAAAAACCAGCTCTCTTTCTGGTTCAACATCTCCAGAGAAACTTTGGGAGGTCTTGTGTGTGTGTGTGTGCACATGTGTGTGTGCACACACACAAAGATGGGTGGGATGGGAGGGCAGAGAAAGGTATGGGGGTTTAACTGCTTCTTAATAAGACTACTATTTTTTAGCCTCACTTATAGTCCTCTTTTTAGAAGTACTCAATGTTTCTAATTACTGAGTTTTTCTGAGACTTTGTGGGACAAAGCATCATATTAGTCATTAATTAAACAGATCTATTTTCTTTAGTGAAAGCAAAAACAAATTACCTGAAATATTTGTAAATCTAATTTTTTTTTTAAAGTATTGGCTTTTTTTTTTTTGGCCACTGTGTGTAGCATGCAGGATCTTAGTTCCCTGACCAGGGATCGAACCTGTATACCCTGCAGTGGGAGCATGGATTCTTAGCCATTGTACTGCCAGGGAAGTCCCTCTTGACTTTAATATTGATTTAGCATTGTTTATTCATAATTTAAAAGTTACTTTTTCTACTTTCTTTCAGTATCTGATATAGAAGGTGGTGATGGACTGCAGCTCAGAAAGGAACATACTCTCAAAATATTTGCTTATATCAATTCCTGGACACAGAGGTATGCATCTTTAAGTACTTTGAAGACTAACTTTGTGAGTTGTATTTTATTTTATATTTTATTTATTTATGTATTTTTTTTTGTCACACCCATGTGGCTTATATTATCTTAGTTCCCCAACCAGGGATTGACTTTCACTCTTGGCAGTGAAAGCATGGAGTTCTAACCACTGGATCGCCAGGGAATTTTTAGTTATATTCTTTTTTTTAAAAAAGCTTCATTAATTCATTTAGGCCATGTTGCAGGGCTTATGGAATCTTAGTTCCCTGACCAGGGATTGAACCTGTACCCCTGCAGTGGAAGCTCAAGTACTAGACCACCAGGGAATTCCCCCTTGTTATATTTTAAATTTATATTGTCATCAGATTTTTTCTTTAGGGTTTTGGTTTATACACCTTTTGTCATTAAATCACAGTTTATCAATATTAAATCTTCTCCAGTTATTCTTGGGATCATTCATGGTTTTGTTTTTTAAAACATGAACTGTTTAGATATATGGGAGTGATTCTGTCATTACTTAGAAACATGGAAATGATTGAAATGGTAAAAAATTATTTTGAGAGATTGAACAATCATTATGTCATAGCTAGAGATTATAACAATCTTAATCTTTTAAAACAGTATTATGGTAGAGGACACTTTGATCGTTCTGGAAGCTACTTTCTAATTGTTCCTTCCATAATAATTATGTATATTAAGTTAATTTTTAAATTTCATATATATATAGAGAGAGTAAAATTGTACAGAACAGTCAGTATAACCACAGTGAATAGCAGGGATTTGCAAATTACTGTTCCTTGACATGAGTTTAGCTGGTCATGGCTAAAAAATTCTTTTACTTATGTACCTGTATGTTTAAAGATTCTTAGCGCTTCTGAAATTTTTTGGGAAAAGAAAATGTTTGAAGCATTGTGTGCAGTGATTAATGAACACATTAAATACAGTAATAACATAGGTGAATGTCATGAGGTAACAGACTGATCATGGAGTTTATCAGAATAGTTTAATTTCAAATAGCATTTGCTTTATAGTAACATCCCTTTATCCTGTGTTTTCTCTTTCTCTCTTGTCAATAAAGCATTGCTTGTATTTGTTCCAAAAAGATTGTAGATTTTAAAATATAAGTGCCATTACTATTGGGCATCTCTTTGCTGAGTCTCATTGACCTGAGTTTCTTTTGACTTAAGTTTATCTGTGCTTGCTGTTGTCCCTTTCATTATGGGTAGGATAGATGTTTGGATATTTTGTAATACTAATGATTTAAAATTAACATTAAGAATCTAAAGTATTTGCTGAGAAATGATACATTTGAGTCATAATTTTGAATTTATTGCAGCTACAGCTAGGTAGGAATATGTTACTTACTGGGATAAAATCTTATTCCTGATTTCAGGATTTATAAGGGTGCCACTAAATAAAATGAAATTCAGAGAATTACCATTTTCCTGGCACCTCACCATTAGTTATCAGTGGAGCTGAATGAGTCCTTTCCTAGTTCACATTTATCGTAGATGTGTACTCTTAATCCTTGTATCAGGAAACTTTAACTTGGAGTCTGTGGATTGGAAATGAAAATATAAATGAAATTTTGATATGTACAGTTTTAGGCAATAATTTGTAGCTCTCACGGTAGAGACTCTGCCTTTTATCTGATGCTGTTCTGGAATATAGTGGTTAAGAGTGTGGCCTTGGAGCCAGGTAGATGTAGCTTCCAGTCCTCCATCACCTGTATACTAGGTGATTATGACAAATTAGCTAACTTCTGTAAACTCTTACTTCCTTACTTGTGAAATGAGTAATAATAAAGCTACTACTGTCTTCATGAAGTTGAAGAAACAAGATACTTAGTACAGTATCTAAACAAAGGAACTTAATTAAACACTTATTTTAATTAGAATTGTTAAAACTTATTTTAGAAAATGAAATGTATGTTGAAGGGGTACATAAGCTAAAGAATGAAATATCAAATTGGAAAACAGTTTGTCATATTTATAATGCTGTTCACATGTTGATAAGTAGCGATAGTTATTTAGCTGATAGTAAAAAGTACCAAAAAGTAGAATATTACACTTTTAATTGTTCATACTGATAGAGAAGTGACAGTAAAACATCCGGTTGGATCGCAGTGCTGTATAGTAAAAGTTGTTGTCTATTCGCCTGCTCTGCCCTCCCTGCTCCTATTTCTCTCTAGGGCATCAAAAAATATTGTTGATTAGGTTAAGATTGTGGTTCTTGTAGGGAATAATTGGCTACTAATAAGACGAAGTTAGTTCTTTGGAAGGAATGATGCTAAAGCTGAAACTCCAGTACTTTGGCCACCTGATGCGAAGAGTTGACTCATTGGAAAAGACTCTGATGCTGGGAGGGCTTGGGGGCAGGAGGAAAAGGGGACTACAGAAGATGAGATGGCTGAATGGCATCACCGACTCAATGGACATGAGTTTGAGTGAACTCCGGGAGATGGTGATGGACAGGGAGGCCTGGCGTGCTGCGATTTGTGGGGTCGCAAAGAGTCGGATATGACTGAGCAACTGAACTGAATTTACAAAAGAAATTCTTAACTTGGTGGCTCATGACCATGGAAGATCCATCAGTGTACCTTCGTGGGCAGATGGACCCATGACATCTCATACAAAATGTTCTTTATAGGTTTTCTGGGAGAAAAGTGTTAACTTTCATAAGATTATAAAGATGAAAAATCACTTTTCTGATACATTGATTGGCCAGGATATAGGTGAAAGAGAATGTTTACTTTAAAACGCAGTATGTTAAAAGTTTAATATTTATATAAATTTTGAAGGCTTTAATATTTTATAATATTGCTCCTGTTTAAAGGATATACTTACTGTGAAAATCTTTTTAGAAAATACAGAAGATCAAAGTTTAAAAGACAAATATGCCGTCACCAGATTAACAACTGGTAAATTTTCTTGGCATAACCTTGGTGTAAGATTGGAAACAGTACAGTTTAAAGTTTTACAAAAATGTGATTATAAAACTGTATCTTTTATAATCTGATTTTTTTCATGTGAACTGTGGTCAGTCTCTATATCATCAAATATTCTTTTAAAAGTGTTTTATATAATCAGTTAACAATGTTGTGGTAGTTTTAGGTGCACAACAGAATGACTGTGTCATCCTTATTTCATCATCATTTTTAATTGCTTCATCACAGTAATATAGCTGTCACTTCTTTGTAAGATTTAAGAAGTTAGTTATGTATGTTACTTTAACAGATTATCATTATTATCACTATTGGAATGGGAAATTGGAATGAAATGGGAAATAAAATGAATTCTCAGAGAATGGGGAGAGAATATTAGAATAAATTTAAGGGTGTAAATTTGGAAAAGAGCATATATGGATCTGAAAGGAAATGTCATTAATGATGAAGGCATTGATCCTACAAGGCAAAATCCTTCTTGTTGGAATTGCTGCCAGATTTTTTTTTTTTTTGACTTGTTTAAAGCCTATTATAAAATAGGCTTGTTATATCTTGCAGATCCCTTAGTAGCCATTCAAGTTTCCTCATTGTCTCCTGCTTGTCTACTTTCTAATCTTATTTCTCCCCTGAAAGAATTCTGAGTGCTAGGTAGGGGGTGATTCTTTGTATTTTCAGGCTAAAAATTGTACCTTTCTTATCATTTGTTACTTAATAAATATTTGAGGCTATTGCTTATTTTCATTGTTTTAATCAACTTTATTTTTATTTTAAAACTGTTTTAGAATGTTTTTAGATACTACTGCCTTTGAATAGGTTAACGTATATTCTCCACTGTTTAAGAGTTTAGTCTTTATTTTGGCATTCATAAATGTGGCCAGTGGGATATTGATATTGACTACTATTCAAAGTAGTGCTTTTCAGAAATTAGCTCACAAATAAACTTTTGCTAAGGTTGGATACTGTAGATGAACAGTTCTTTCAAATGTTTAGCAGTACCAGGCCAGGAAAATGTTAGATCTGTTGGAATATTTGTTAGATCAAATTATGGAATCTAGGTTGAAATAATTTGATTTTGACATATAGCTTCCTCATGAACGTGTAGTTAGTATTTTTATTATATTAATTAATGCTACATATTTTATGTTGGGAGCTTTCCAAGTGGCTCAATGGATAAAGAATCCACCTGTAATGGAGGAGACATGGGTTCGATCCCTGGGTTGGGAAGATTCCCTGGAGTAAGAAATGGCAACCCACTCCAGGATTCTTGCCTGGAGAATCCCATGGACAGAGAAAGCCTGGTGGGCTACAGCCCATAGGGTCACAGAGAGTCAGATATGATTGAAGTGACTGAGCACACATGCATTTTATGTTATCATTTAGAAATTTTTATCATTGTGTGTTCTTAAGTGTAAGCGTACTCCACTCACATAGGCAGCACAAAACTCTACTTAAGTAATAAAGTCTTATCAGGCTGGTAGTAATAGGTGTAGGACTGAGAATAAAATAGGATAAGCTCAGGTAGTCAAAGGTAATGTATGATTTTGGTGTACATATAAATACAAAGCAATATGTGTAGAGTTTAAAAAATAAAATGGGAAGAAAAGGCCTGTAAAAAAGTCCATTGTCTCCTGTCTTCTCAGCCCATTTCCATTTTCAGCTCTTTAAAATGTTGGTTTTGACATTAACTTATTTTCTGAAATAGTAATTATATTTCAGTTATATTAAAAAATCATAATGCTATTGCTTTATTAATTTTAGATATAATTTGTGAACTTCCTTTTCTAATGCATAACAGTTTCACCCACTTAACCTTCCCCATCCTCTCAATATAGTTATGTCAGTTCTTAAGGTAGTTCTAAAAATGAAAATAATTGCTCAGTTCAGTTCAGTCGCTCAGTCGTGTCCGACTCTTTGCGACCCCATGAATCGCAGCATGCCAGGCCTCCATGTCCATCACCAACTCCTGGAGTTCACTCAGATTCACGTCCATCTAGTCAGTGATGCCATCCAGCCATCTCATCCTCTGTCGTCCCCTTCTTCTCCTGTCCCTAATCCCTCCCAGCATCAGAGTCTTTTCCAATGAGTCAACTCTTCACATGAGGTGGCCAAAGTACTGGAGTTTCTGCTTTAGCATCATTCCTTCCAAAGAAATCCCAGGGCTGATCTCCTTCAGAAAGGACTGGTTGGATCTCCTTGCAGTCCAAGGGACTCTCAAGAGTCTTCTCCAACACCACAGTTCAAAAGCATCAATTCTTCGGCACTCAGCCTTCTTCACAGTCCAACTCTCACATGCATACATGACTGCTGGAAAAACCATAGCCTTGACTAGACGGACCTTAGTCGGTGAAGTAATGTCTCTGCTTTTGAATATGCTATCTAGGTTGGTCGTAACTTTTCTTCCAAGGAGTAAGCGTCTTTTAATTTCATGGCTGCAGTCACCATCTGCAGTAATTTGGGAGCCCCCCAAAATAAAGTCTGACACTGTTTCCCCTGTTTCCCCATCTATTTCCCATGAAGTGATGGGACTGGATGCCATGATCTTCATTTTCTGAATGTTGAGCTTTAAGCCAACTTTTTCACTGTCCTCTTTCACTTTCATCAAGAGGCTTTTTAGCTCCTCTTCACTTTCTGCCATAAGGGTGGTGTCATCTGCATATCTGAGATTATTGATTATTTCTCCTGGCAATCTTGATTCCAGCTTGTGTTTCTTCCAGTCCAGCATTTCTCATGATGTACTTTGCATATAAGTTAAAAAAGCAGGATGACAATATACATCCTTGACATACTCCTTTTCCTATTTGGAACCAGTCTGTTGTTCCATGTCCAGTTCTAACTGTTGCTTCCTGACCTGCATACAGATTTCTCAAGAGGCAGGTCAGGTGGTCTGGTATTCCCATCTCTTTCAGAATTTTCCACAGTTTGTTGTGATCCACACAGTCAAAGACTTTGGCATAGTGAATAAAGCAGAAGTAGATGTTTTTCTGGAACTCTCTTGCTTTTTCGATAATCCCCTGGATGTTGGCAATCTGGTCTCTGGTTCCTCTGCCTTTTCTAAAACCAGCTTGAACATCAGGGAGTTCACGGTTCATGTATTGCTGAAGCCTGGCTTGGAGAATTTTGAGCATTACTAGCACGCGAGATGAGTGCAATTGTACGGTAGTTTGAGCATTCTTTTGCATTGCCTTTTTTGGGATTGGAATGAAAAGTGACCTTTTCCAGTCCTGTGGCCACTGCTGACTTTTCCAAATGTGCCTGCATATTGAGTGCAGCACTTTCCCAGCATCATCTTTCAGGATTTGAAACAGGTCAACTGCAATTCCATCACCTCCACTAGCTTTGTTCGTAGTGATGCTTTCTAAGGCCCACTTGACTTCACATTCACATTTCTCAGTGATTGCCAAAACAGATTCTGTGATTCAGTTTATATCTTAAAAGATATAAATTGTTGTTTTTCTTTTGTTCTTTGTTTCATTGAGTTTAGTGGCTTGTTTTTCATTTGATTAATTTTCTGAGTGGGAATCGCTTATCCTTCCCCCAAATCTACAGCCTTTCTTAGTACTAGTGTTTATATTTTATACATCATTAAGCGATCTGTTATTTCTTTCCTTCCCTCCATCTCCTTTGGACTTCATCTTCGTACTCCAGTCTGTATTGATTTCTCATTAGCGTTACTGAAACAGCTATCTTCTCTTTAGAACATCCTTGAAATTTCTTTTGCTTTTCTATTGTATTGGATCTCTAGTTTCATGGATTGCATGTCATCTTTATTAGTTTACTTCTTTGTTTTGTTTGGATGATGTGTTTTCTGAGAAAAATTACCAGGGAGATAAATGGTTTTTGAGCTTTGTGGCCTGAAAATGAAATGTCTCTTCTACCCTTACTTTTATTTTATTGATAACTTTTGTTGGATACAGAATACTAGATAGAAAATTATTATCTCTCAGAATATTGAAAGTGTTATTCCATTGTATTTTATCTCCTAGTATTACTTTGAGGAAGTATGCTGAGTTTATCTGAAGTTCCTGAGTTTATCTTGTTCATTTTATGTACAGTAAGAATTTCTTCTTTTCCTGGGTCAGGTAGGGGTAGTATTCTTGCTGTCTGGAATGGGAGCCTGCAAGTTTTAACCGTACCTTTCATTTAGTCCTATTTCCTATTATGCTTTATTTCTGCCTTCTGAGGTGTCTGAAGCTCTTCAGTCCTGAGCTTTTCCATTGTTCTGTGGGGTGAATCTTTTTGCTGATAGTTTGCTCCTGTGGTCCCTTACAAGTTTGTTTATTTGGAACACAGTTACTTATTTTTCCTCCCTTTTCTATCATCCAGAATTTCTTGCTGTCATCTTTTCTTACATTATCTCTTTAATGATTTTTTTCCTTATGTATATTTGTAGTGTGATTTACAACATAGAAGAAATAAATTTATTTGTAAAATCAGATTGGGCTTAACCGAAAAAGTGATGTTTTTGTTCTAAATTTTTTTCCCTCCTTGTATTGTGGGTGTGGATACAGAGAGACATGCTGAATTGAGAATTGAGATACCTAGACTTCTCAGAATTGAGTAGGCTGTACAGTGTATAATTTATATAGTATATAATTATTTTAAAGATATGTGTTTGTGTGTGTGTATTCGCTTAGATCCTCAGCTCTCCTTGAACGTGTATATTTTACATCTGTAAGGACCTGGATCCAGTTTGTAACTTTGTTCATATATCAGTTTAGGATTTTAAGATTAGTTTCCTAGTTAGTTATCAAATAATTTAATGCTCATATCATGATAGTGAATTTTAATTTTATTATTTCTTAATTTTATTGTATACTGGAGTATAGTTGATCTACCATATTAGTTTCAGGTGTATAGTAAAGTGACTCCGTTACACATATATCTGTTCTTTTTCGGATTCTTTTCTTACATAGGTTATTACGGAATATTGGGTAGAGTTTGCTGGGCTGTATAGTAGGTCTTTGTTGATTATCTATTTTATATATAGTAGTATATATATGTTAATACCAAGTTCCTAAATTATCCCTCCCCCCTACCTCTCCTCTTTGGCAACCATAAATTCGTTTTTGAAGTCTGAGTCTGTTTTGTAAGTAAGTTCATTTGTATCTTTTGTTTTTTTTTTTAGGTTTCACATATAAGAGATTATCATATGATATTTGTCTTTCTCTGTCAGATTTACTTTACTTAGTGTGATAATTTCTAGGTCCATCCCTGACAGTGAATTTTTAAAGTAAATTTGACTAACTGTTTGGCTTTACTGATCTGAAATCTGATCTTAAATTTGTTTTTTGAGGAGAAACTCAAGATGCCATTTTCACTAAAGATAGTCAGATGTATGCTTCTTCCCTTTGACCTTGGTTTTTCCTAAACCTAAAGAAAGAAGCTATTCATCAGAAAAATGTTGATTAATGTGTTTATTTTTCTTCTTGTAAATATTGTAATATTATAGAACTTAAAGCTGGAGGAAGCCTTAGAGATAAAATTCCTTTCATTTTGCCATCTAGAAAATAGTCCTGATATATCATTTATGTATTTCTGTGTAACAAAGTACTCCTAAATTAGTGTTTTAAAAATAACAATAGGGAATTCTCTGATGGTCCAGTGGCTAAGACTTTGTGCTCCCAATGCAGGGCCCTGGGTTTGATCCCTGGTCATGGAATTACATCCCCCATGGTGCAACTAAGTCCTGGCACAGCCAAATAAATAATTGAAAGTAAAAATACACAAGCATTTATTATCCTGAGAGATACATTTATTATCTCAATTATAAACATTTATCATCAGTCACTGTATGAATAGGAGTTTGGAAGCAGTTTAGTTGGTTGGTTCCGGTTGTAGTCATGACCTTACATGAGGCCGAAGGATCTGTTTCTAAGTTGACTCCCTTTCATGGTTGGCAAATGGGTGGTTAGTGGAAGGCTAGTTTTTTCTAACGTGGACCTTGCTTTGGCCTCCTTGAGTGTCTTACATGTTAGCTGGTTTCCTTCAGAGTGAGTGATCCAAAAGAGCAAGGCAGAAGCAAGGTCTTTTATGACCTAGTCTTAGATGTCACACATTGTCATTTCTGCCACATTCCGTTCATTGGTCATTAAGTCTGGTTCACATTCAAGAGGAGGAAAATTGGGCTTCCCTTTTTAAAGGGAAGAGTGTTAAAGAATTGTGGATATACTTCAAATCTTCCACACCTAGAGAAAATGAAATTATTCTTACATGGCCATACAGGAAGTTGGTGATCTTTTTGGTACAATAAGAGTTTTGATTTGTTTTGATAAATAGATGCAAATTGTGATAGTTGCTTAACTGTCATTTGTCTTTAGTTACATTATAATGTGGTACTTGTGTATCATTTACTTATTGACTCACCAGACCCCTTTGATTATCTATAAAATGCTAGGCATTGTTCTAACTGAACATGTTTAAGAGAACTATAATTATGTGTAATAATTAGACTCTTATTATTTTTATTCTTGTTTTTTACTGGAACCAAAGTAAGTGTGTGTGTGTTATTCCTAAACACTTTTGATCTGCCAGATAGGGTAGGAATGTCCTTCTAAATAGCCTTCAAGTAAATTATTATTTTTGGCTACTGCACAGCTGGCATGTGGAATCTTAGTTCCCTGACCAGAGTGCGAGCACAGAGTCTTAACCATTGGACTGCCAGGAAAATCCCAAGAAAATTATTTTTTAATTTTTATTTAAAAGTTTTTTTTTTTTTTTCTTGGCTGTGCTGCATCTTCATTGTGGTGCAGGGGCTTCTTGTGGCATGTGGGATCTTAGTTCCCCAACCAGGGATTGAACCTGTATCCTCCCTTTGGAAGGCAGATTCTTAACTACTGTACTACCAGGGTGAAAGTGAAAGTGAAGTTGCTCAATCATGTCCGACTCTTTGCGACCTCATGGACTGTAGCCTATCAGGCTTCTCTGTCCATGGGATTTTCCAGACAAGAGTGCTGGAGTTGATTGCCATTTCCTTCTCCAGGGGATCTTCCCGACCCAGAAACCGAACTCGGGTCTCCCACATTGCAGGCAGACGCTTTACCGTCTGAGCCACCAGGGAAGCCGGGGTAGTCCCCTGCAAATTATTTTCAAATGTAACTTAAAAAAAGAAGCTTTTGTTGGTGTATAGCTGATTAACGAACAGTGTTGTGATAGTTGCAGATGAACACCAAAGGTATTCGGCTGTACATATACATTTATCCATTCTCCCCCGCAAAATGTAAATTTTTTAATTAGTTGACCACAAAATCCCTTATGTGAGATAATGAGTCAAGTTTACCAACAAGGTATTTTATTATAGTCAGTTTCGTAATAACTTATTAAACGTGCATTGAGTACTTACTACTTAGAGAAGCAAAGATACAGCCGTAATTCTTGTTCTTAAATAGTTCTTTGTCTGGAGGGATAAGTAAGTAAGTGTTAGTCGCTCAGACGTGCCCGACTCTTTGCAGCCCCATGGACTGCAGCCTACCAGGCTCCTCTGTCCATGAGATTTTCCAGGCAAGAGTACTGGAATGGGTTGCCATTTCCTTCTCCAGGGGATCTTCCCAACCCAGGGAGTGAAGCCGGGTCTTCTGCACTACAGGCAGATTGTTGCCAACTGAGCTACAAGGGAAGGGAAGTCTGGAGGGATAGATAAAATATAAAACTGAAGATGATAGCTATCAATCTAATCTAGTGACTTTTTACCAGTATCGGTTTTTGATGTGATGCTATCTTTTAAAGTTTTTATAGTGCTACTCTATCAGAGGGGAGGAAATAACAATTATTTGAAAAAAAATTTAGTATTTACTTTTTTAATACTATTTTTTAGAAGGATATAATTGTTGCCTCTTTAGGAAGCATTTATTAATTAAAAATTTTTTTTTCTCTTGTAGGCAATGTCTGTGCTGCTTCAAAGAGTATAAGCATTTGGAGATTTTTAACCAAGTAGTGTGTGCACTTATTAACTTAGTGATTGCCCAAGTTCAAGTGCTCCGAGATCAGCTTTGTAAACATTGTACTACTATCAACATAGATTCCACATGGCAAGATGAGAGTAATCAAGTGGAAGAACCACAGAATATAGAAAGAGAATGTAATGAAGGAAGTACAGAAAGACAAAAATCAATAGAAAAAAAATCAAACTCTACAAGAATTTGTAATCTGCCTGAAGAAGAATCTTCAAAGAACTCTGATCCTTTTAGTTTGTGGAGTACAGATGAGAAGGAAAAACTCTTACTGTGTGTGGCAAAAATTTTTCAGATTCAGTTTCCCTTATATACTGCTTACAAGCATAATACTCATCCTACTATAGAGGTATGTAAAAATAGGTATTGTGAATTTTAAGTAATACCAAGTCATGGTTATGTTGGTAATTTCTCACTTAAGAATAAATATGAAGGTAGTCATTATTGATGGAAAATTATAAAAATCACTATTGTTATAAAAATTATTTTGGATTTCTTCAGAGCATTTCTGTAGTGACTTGTGTTGAACATTTGCTCAGTGTAGTTCTAGGGAAAGATTTATAAATTGAACTCATAAAAATTAAACTATCAGTGACAGATATTTTGCTAATGTATACCTATGCTCTACTTACTGTGACTTTCAAAAACTAGTAATTGACGAAAAAGAAGAACATGGGATTTCATTCTTAGAAATGTAGGTTAACAGAATTTAGAATTCCTTTTATAAAGAAAAAATGCTTAACAAATTATCTGTAATTACTAGTTTTAAATAATAGTATTTTCTTTTGCACTCAAGATGCTTTACTTATTCCACTAATGATTTTTTTTCTCTCCCTCCCTCCCTCCCTCTCTCCTCCACTAGTGGTATTTATACAAGCTTTTCCATCTTAGGTTTATTTAGATAATGGCATTTATTTCTCCAGATAGTAGGAATTGAAAGAGTTATGTGATAATGTATTATAATAATGGCTTAAAACAATAGTGATTATTTCTCATGATTCCATGGCTTGCCTGGTCAGTTCCATTGCTGGTTTTTGTATGGCCTCACTTAACGCAGATGCCTTTATTTTGGGAGTTGAATGGGTTTGAGAGTCCAAGATGGTCTTGTTCACATGTCTGATTGTGCTGGCTGCTCCTGAGGGCTCCTTGGATTTTTCTCTGCATGACCTCTGATTCTTTCCTAGGGTAGCCTGGCTTCCTTACACGATAGTCTTAGCATTGATCCAGGAAGGCAAAATGGAAGCTGTCAGTTCAGTTCAGTCGCTCAGTCGTGTCCAACTCTTTGCGACCCCATAATCACAGCACGTCAGGCCTCCCTGTCCATCACCAACTCCTGGAGTTTACTCAAACTCATGTCCATTGAGTCGGTGATACCATCCAGCCATCCGCATTCTCTGTCGTCCCCTTCTCCTGCCCACAATACCTCCAGCATCAGGGTCTTTCCCCATGAGTCAACTCTTCACATGAGGTGGCCAAAGTATTGGAGTTTCAGCTTCAGCATCAGTCCTTCCAATGAACATCCAGGACTGATCTCTTTTAGGATGGACTGATTGGATCTCCTTGCAGTCCAAGGGACTCTCAAGAGTCTTTTCCAACACCGCACTTCAAAAGCATCAATTCTTCAGTGCTCAGCTTTCTTCACAGTCCAACTCTCACATCCATACACAACCACCAGAAAAACCATAGCCTTGACTAGACGGAGCTTTGTTGGCAAAGTAATGTCTCTCCTTTTCAATATGCTACCTAGGTTGGTCATAACTTTCCTTCCAAGGAGTAAGTGTCTTTTAATTTTATGGCTGCAGTCACCATCTTCAGTGACTTTGGATCCCCAAAAAATAAAGTCTGACACTGTTTCCACTGTTTCCCCATGTATTTGCCATGAAGTGATGGGACCAGATGCCATGTCTTAGTTTTCTGAGTGTTGTGCTCTATAAGCCAACTTTCTCACTCTCCTCTTTCACTTTCATCAAGAGGCTTTTTAGTTCCTCTTCATTTTCTGCCCTACGGGTGGTGTCATCTGCATATCTGAAGTTACTGATATTTCACCCGGCAATCTTGATTCCAGCTTGTGCTTCTTTGAGCACAAGCTGGAAGAAGTGTTTCTCATGATGTACTCTGCATACAAGTTAGATAAGCAGGGTGACAATATACAGCCTTGATGTACTCCTTTTCCTATTTGGAACCAGTCTGTTGTTCCATGTCCAGTTTCTCATGATGTACTCTGCATATAAGTTAGATAAGCAGGGTGACAATATACAGCCTTGATGTACTCCTTTTCCTATTTGGAACCAGTCTGTTGTTCCTTGTCCAGTTCTAACTCTTGCTTCCTGACCTGCATACAGGTTTCTCATGAGGCAGGTCAGGTGGTCTGGTATTCCCATCTCTTTCAGAATTTTCCACAATTTATTATCATCCACACAGTCAAAGGCTTTGGCATAGTCAATAAAGCAGAAATCGATGTTTTTCTGGAACTCTCTTGCTTTTTCAATGATCAGCAGATGTTGGCAATTTGATCTCTGGTTCCTCTGCCTTCTCTAAAACCAGCTTGAACATCTGGAAGTTCACGGTTCACATATTGCTGAAGCCTGGCTTGGAGAATTTTGAGCATGTGAGATGAGTACACATCTAGCGTGTGAGATGAGTACAATTGTGCGGTAGTTTGAGCATTCTTTGGCATTGCCTTTCTTTGGGATTGGAATGAAACTGACCTTTTCCAGTCCTGTGGCCACAGCTGAGTTTTCCAAATGTGCTGACATATTGAGTGCAGCACTTTCACAGCATCATCTTTCAGGATTTGAAATAGCTCAACTGGAATTCCATCACCTCCACTAGCTTTGTTCGTAGTGATGCTTTCTAAGGCCCACTTGACTTCACATTCCAAGATGTCTGGCTCTAGATTAGTGATCACATCATCATGATTATCTGGGTCGTGAAGATCTTTTTTGTACAGTTCTTCTGTGTATTCTTGCCACCTCTTCTTAATATCTTCTGCTTCTGTTAGGTCCATACCATTTCTGTCCTTTATCGAGCCCATCCTTGCATGAAATGTTCCCTTGGTATCTCTAATTTTCTTGAAGAGATCTCTAGTCTTTCCCATTCTGTTGTTTTCCTCTATTTCTTTGCATTGATCACTGAAGAAGGCTTTCTTATCTCTTCTTGCTATTCTTTGGAACTCTGCATTCAGATGCTTATATCTTTCCTTTTCTCCTTTGCTTTTCGCCTCTCTTCTTTTCACAGCTATTTGTAAGGCCTCCCCAGACAGCCATTTTGCTTTTTTGCATTTCTTTTCCATGGGGATGGTCTTGATCCCTGTCTCCTGTACAATGTCACGAACCTCATTCCATAGTTCATCAGGCACTCTATCTATCAGATCTAGGCCCTTAAATCTATTTCTCACTTCCACTGTATAATCATAAGGGATTTGATTTAGGTCATACCTGAACGGTCTAGCAGTTTTCCCCACTTTATTCAATTTAAGTCTGAATTTGGCAATGAGGAGTTCATGATTTGAGCCACAGTCAGCTCCTGGTCTTGTTTTTGCTGACCATATAGAGCTTCTCCATCTTTGGCTGCAAAGAATATAATCAGTCTGATTTCGGTGTTGACCATCTGGTGATGTCCATGTGTAGAGTCTTCTCTTGTGTTGTTATAAGAGGGTGTTTGCTATGACCAGTGCCTTTTCTTGGCAAAACTCTATTAGCCTTTGCCCTGCTTCATTCCATACTCCAAGGCCAAATTTGCCTGGTACTCCAGGTGTTTCTTGACTTCCTACTTTTGCATTCCAGTCCCCTATAATGAAAATGACATCTTTTTTGAGTGTTAGTTCCAAAAGGTATCGTAGGTCTTCATAGAACCATTCAACTTCAGCTTCTTCAGCGTTACTGGTGGGGCATAGACTTGGATTACCGTGATATTGAATGGTTTCCCTTGGAGACGAACAGAGATCATTCTGTTGTTTTTGAGATTGCATCCAAGTACTGCATTTCGGACTCTTTTGTTGACCATGATTGGGTACTCCATTTCTTCTAAGGGATTCCTGCCCACAATAGTAGATATAATGGTCATCTGAGTTAAATTCACCCATTCCAGTCCATTTTAGTTTGCTGATTCCTAGAATGTCGACATTCAATCTTGCTGTCTCTTGTTTGACCACTTCCAGTTTGCCTTGATCCATGGACCTGACATTCCAACTTTGTATGCAATATTGCTCTTTACAGCATCGGACCTTGCTTCAATCACCAGTCACATCCACAGCTGGGTATTGTTTTTGCTTTGGCTCCATCCCTCCATTCTTTCTGGAGTTATTTCTCCACTGATCTCCAGTAGCATATTGGGCACCTACCGACCCAGGGATTCACCTTTCATTATCCTATCATTTTGCCTTTTCATAGTGTTCATGGGGTTCTCAAGGCAAGAATACTGAAGTGGTTTGCCATTCCCTTCTCCAGTGGACCATATTGTGTCAGACCTCTCCACCATGACCCTCCCATCTTGGGTGGCCCCACACGGCATGGCTTAGTTTCACTGAGTTAGACAAGGCTGTGGTCCGTGTGGTCAGATTGTCTAGTTTTCTGTGTTTATGGTTTCAGTGTGTCTGCCCTCTGATGCCCTCTTGTAACACCTACCGTCTTACTTGGGTTTCTCTTACTTGAACGTGGGATATCTCTTCACGGCTGCTCCAGCGAAGTGTAGCCGCTGCACCTTACCTTGGACGAGGGTAAAAGTCTTAAAAGTCCAGCCTCAGAAGTCACACAGTATCAACTTTGCCATATTCTGTTGGTTGAAGCGGTTCACAAGGACAACTCAGATGGGGTTCAGAAGGACAGCTCAGATGAAAGGGGTGTTAAGTAGATTTTATATATGGATGGGAGGAGAGGTAAAGTTTCATTTTAAACTTTAAAGTATGTTGTGTTTTTCTGTACATCCATGAATAGGTAGAGTTGTGGGCATTAACAAATTTACCACATGTCTTGTTTTTTTTTAAAGGCTGTTTTCTCCAGCTTTGTTTTTAGATAACCTCCATACTGAGTTCTCTAAACTTCTTTCTTCATCTGGAAAAAAATTGTTCTTTACTGAAAATGTTTTTAACAGTGAATTGAGACTATTTAAAAATGTAGTCCAGGAGGTTGGTATTTCCCCTATTAGAATTCTCCATAAGAATACTTTAAATCAGATTGTGCTCTGTCTTCTAGTATTCTTAATTATGAAACCTTTTAATAAATCTCCTATATGACATCAGATGTTTATTAATCATTCTAAAAAATGTTACCTTGGTCAACAAAAAGGGGATCAGTTCATGCAAAACTGCAAAATTTAGTCTTAAGAACACCACATGAATCGTGTTTTTAATGGTTTACATTGAAAATTGAAAGATGCTAAGAATCATTTGGTTAGGGATGTAAATATGCGAAATTTATTCAAAATGTTTCAGAAATATTTTTTTGTCTAGTTAAATCTCTTGATAAGAATTATAGCAATACTAAATATGTCATTTTGTTCTTAAAATCAGTTTCCTTGTCAGTTTTTTAAAAAAAGTGATTTTCAAAATGACTTTTGAAATAGGTATAGTCACCCTCCCCTGTACTTTTCCTTGTGGATTGAAATGCCCTATTAACCATTTTTGAGGATCATTCCATATAACTACTTGGTTGAAAGCAGTGACTTTATAGATAATGATCTTTAGGTAAAATTCTAATAAACACCACTCTTGGATAAAATAAAGGAGGGCTTTCCTTTACAGAATTCTATATTCTTATACAGAATTCTCATCTCTTTATATGTGCATCTTTAATATTCTGTTCATAATAGCTGTTTCCCAGGTTTCTATTAATGAGATGTTACCAGTATTCTAAAATTTCTACTTTCTGTCCTATGGCCATGTTATTAAATATGTTAAGGGCCAGTTGTTTCAAAGGTTCTTTGATGTAGTGTACATATATATTATAAAATTATATGTATGTGTTTATACATAGAGATGTGTTAAAGCTAATATTTATTATGCAGTACTGTAGAGTTTACTAATGGTTTAATTCCACCGTTTATAAGGAGGTAGTTCATCTAGCCTTCCCTCATACAGCTCTATGCATCCTTTCCTGATAAGGCCTTTTACTTTATTTATTTAAGAGGAACAATTTGACCAAGACTCTGAGAAGATGCAGTGCTCCTATGTTAGTGTTTGACACCTTTAGAAACTTAGTAAATATTCTTGTTGCATATAAGAGAAAACTGACTTAGGTTAAAAGTTCTGGTTAGGCTTACATAGCATATTGCTGAGAGAATTCTATAATTCTGGTCTTAATTCTGCATTGCTTCTCAAATGTTTCAGTCTAATCACTGTAACTATTGTAATTCATTGTCAGTAGTGAATAAGGGAACTTGGGAACTTGGAGTCTCTCTTTCGTCTCCCTTTCTCTCTGCATCCTTCTTTCCCTCCTATCAAAGTTGAAAATATTTTGAAAGATGTGTTCATTTAAATAGTCAAAATAATAATTCTGAGGGTGAAGGAGGGGAGTGAAACAGCTGGCTAAAAGCTAAATATTAAAAAAAACTTAAGATCATGGCATCTGGCCACATTACTTCATGGCAAATAGAGGGGGGGAAAGGTGGAAGTAGTGACATATTTCCTCTTCTTGGGCTCTAAAATCACTGCGGATGGTGACTGCAGCCATGAAGCCAGAGGACATGTGCTTCTGCAGGAAAGCTATGACACACCTAGACAGTGTGTTGAAAAGCAGAGACATTACTATGTTGACAAAGGTCTGTATAATCAAGGCTGTGGTCTTCCCAGTTGTCTTGTACAGTTGTGAGAGCTGGACCATGAAGAAGGCGGAGCACTGAAGAACTGATGCCTTCAAACTGTGATGCTGGAAAGACTCCTGAGAGTTCCTTGGACAGCAAAGAGATCAAACCAGTCAATCTTAAGGGAAATCAACCCTGAGTACTCGTTGAAAGGACTGATGCTGAAGCTGAAATTCCAGTATTTTGGTCAGAAGGTGTGAATAGCTGACTCACTGGAAAAGTCCCTGAGGCTGGGAAAGATTGAGGGCAGAAGGAGCAAAGGGCATCAGAGGATGATGAGGTGGCTGGGTGGCATCACCAACTCAATGGACATGAACTTTGAGTAAGGGGGATGGTGAGGGACAGAGAGGCCTGGTATGCTGTAGTTCATGGGGTTTCATAGAGTCAGACACAACTGGGCAACTGAACAACAACAACAACAACTCACAGAAAAAGCTTGTGGAGGCCAGTGACATTGTTTTCCTAATCATGAATAATATAGGTAATTCTAGCAGATGAATTATTGCCCTAATGTTTTTTCCTCAGTGTGAAATGAGTATAAAAATTATAGAGAGAAGAGAGATCATGCCCTCTCTTGTTATTCAGTCACCAAATCATGTCTGGCTCTGTGACCCTATGTACTGTAGCACATTAGGCCTCCCTGTGTTTCACCATCTCCTGGAAGTTCTTCCAAGTTCATGTCCATTGAATTGGTGATGCTATCCAACCATCTCATCCTCTGCTGCCTTATGCTCCTTTTGCCTTCAGTCTTTCCCAGAATCAGGGTTTTTTCCAACGAGTTGGGTGTTGGCATCAGGAGGCCAAAATATTGGCCCTTAAGCTTCAGCGTCAGTCCTTCCAATGAATATTCAGGGTTGATTTCCTTTAGGATTGACTGGTTTGATCTCCTTGCTGTCCAAGGGACTCTCAAGAGTCTTTTCAGCACCACAATTTAAAAGCATGAGTTCTTCGGTGCTAGGCCTTCTTCATGGAGAAGGCAATGGTACCCCACTCGAGTACTCTTGCCTGGAAAATGCCATGGATGGAGGAGCCTGGTAGGCTGCAGTACATGGGGTCGTGAAGAGTCGGACACGACTGAGTGACTTCCCTTTCACTTTTCACTTTCCTGCATTGGAGAAGGAAATGGCAACCCACTCCAGTGTTCTTGCCTGGAGGATCCCAGGGACTGGGGAGCCTGGTGGGCTGCCGTCTGTGGGGTCGCACAGAGTCGTACACGACTGAAGTGACTTAGCAGCAGCAGCAGGCCTTCTTCATGGTCCATTCTCTCACACCCGAACATGACTGCTTGAAAAGCCATAGCTTTGGCTATATGGAGTTTTGTTAACTTTGTTAACCCATGTTGACTCTACATAATACTTAAAATAAGATTATGAAACCACCTTAGGGTAGTGGCTTCGTGTATCCAGAGTAGAAATCTGAAATGGTAAAACAGATCTTTTGAGGAGCCAAAATACTTGTAACCAAGTCCGTGAGTAACACTGGGCACACCAGAATAGAATTTTGTTAGAATTTCTCGCTTGGTCCATGATAAGTGCTAGAAACCTTATTCCAATCTGATATTCTAGCATAGTTCATCTGGTCCATGATTTATATTTAGTAATACCACAGGAGTTTTTATATTCTGAATTTTTTTAAAGACAAAAGGTTTGTTACGAATAACTTAAAACTTTAACCATGGCCCTGGTAGTAGAGGCTTGCGAATACTTTGGTATAGTTACTTTGACAAGCATTTTGACCTCTCTGAGAACTTTTTTAGATTGTTCTTCTATGTTTTGAGAGTTTTATGTATAATCAGTTGTTTTCAAACTTGATTTCAGCAGTCGAACTTAAATATTTAAAATGGGTAACAGCAATGAATGAATAGGTTCCTTTGGCAGCTAACTTTTCAGCTGAAAATATCTTTCTGATTATGAAAGTAGCAGCTTCAGTATGACTAAAACACAGACTATACAAAATAGTGTTTAAAAAGCTTTGAAACTTCCAATTTTCTCCATCTTTTCCTAAAA